>BJBW01000063.1:70688-89362 GCA_004320125.1 Scolopax mira | reverse complement strand
CAACCTGTTCCAGTGTCTCATCACCCTCACAGGAAAAAATTTCTTCCTAGTATCTAATCTAAATCTCCCCTCCTTCAGTTTAAAACTGTTTCCCCTCCTCCTATCACTCCACTCCCTTATTAGGTGTCCCTCCCCATCTCTCCCATAGGCCCCCTTCAGGTACTAGAAGGCTGCTATGAGGTCTCCCTGGAATCTTCTCTTCTCCAGGCTCAACAACCCCAACTCTCTCAGCCTGTCTCCTGTAACAGGAGAGATGCTCCAGCCCTCTGATCATCTTCACGGCCATCCTCTGGACATGTTCCAACAGGTCCATGTCTTGTCTACATGCAATACTGGAGTGTGGATGATCACAGTCATAAGACCTCCCTCCTCCCAGTAAAACTTAAAGATAGCTTGAGTGATCTGTTAAGATGCTCCTGTTCTTAGCTCCAGTAGAACGAAATGCATGCCCACCCTCAGGCTTCAGCACGAAGCACGGCAGCGTTGACAAAACTGCTGCAAAGACAGGTCTGAGCCACGTCACGACTCGGAGCCACGGTTGGTGAGATCTGAGCACATCTTCCCTTCTGATTATTCTGCCACAGTGAAGCCATAAGATGGATGGGGTACAACAGATGGAGCTATAACTTAAACCATGTTGTAACAGTTCCTAAAGCCCATCTGTCAAGGTTGGTGCAAGACTTGCTTGTGTGGTGTTAGTAAGAGAAATTCTTAAGTTAGTGTGGTGTTAGTAAGAGCATGAACATATTCGTGCTCCTCAGGCCTGCTGAGGAGCAAAAGCTGTGCAGGGTACACGTTCATCTTGCATTGAATTAAGTTGTAATGTACTTACTTAACACTATTTTTGTTTTCACTTCCTGGAAGAAGTACCAACTAGTGTTTTATTCTGCCTTATAGCAGTTAAAAAGGTGAGAAATATGTAAGTGAAAGAGTTAAAAAATCTAATAATTGTGAAATTGCCTGCTTTATCATATGATAAATCCTGGGGGCTTGTTAGAGGGATCACACTAATCCATAGGATGAAACAGGTTGCACCCCTTCCTAAAGTCACTAGCTCTAATGCAAGCATTTTCAGCTAAAGTTCAGCAGCTTTGCATACAGAGCCTGTAAGATGTGAGGTGTCTCTCCTGCCCCTCCATTCTGCATTTCTCTCTGCCTTATACGTGTCTGAAAAATATGCTGCTCATTTACAGTTACACTGATGTTCATGAAAATTGCAGGTACCTCACTTCTGGAAATCCAACCCTGATGCTTTTTCAGCCTTAGGGAACTGTATTTCCTTGCCATAGGATAGCAGAGAGGTCAGAAGGCTTTGTGATCCTTGGACTGAAGACTGAGTAGAATAATAGAATGAACTGGGGGAAAAAATGTGCTGAAAGCATCTGGCAGTTTGGCAGTTTTTTGTGTATAGTAGACAATATATTCTATACTCACTTTCTGTGACTAAGTTTACTGTTACGGAGGCCTAGAATTAGCCAAATAAAACAGCAGGGAAGCCTTCTCTGTGTTTCTTCCCCCCGTTTCTCACTAACATTTTTACATGCACTCACTCCCTCTCCTAATGGAAGCCGGGGGAAAAGTGCCGAGTACAACACTAATGACATGAAGAAAAACACTGAAGGAAGCAGCAGGGAGGCCAAGGTTTCAACCACTCTCCCTCCCTTACCCAGGAAAATTTCGGTGACCTCTTGACACCTCCCATGGGAAACTTTAAATTGACAAAAAATGACATTAAAATAGTATTGTTTCTAACTTAATCCTCCTAAAGTCAATGAAAGTGAGTTAAGGTTCCCGCCGCAGCTATAATGCACTAACCTCACTCGAGATGGCCGTGTACGGGGATATGTATCAGGATTGATTAAAAACCACTTCCACACACTCACTAGTATTCACTTGGGAAACTGAAAATAAAAATGCCAAAAATTAAGTTACAGCTTGTTCCTGGATTATCCTGGTCCTTTGGTTAAAACTACTATGTTTCATGTTAGGCAACACTATGCAGAGTCAAAACATTGTTAATTTGTCCCAGGAAAACAACAGGGGAAGGTATTTCAAGTTTGTTATACCCTGATTGTTTATTCTGCCATGTTTTTGCTGAGGTAAGTTATTCAAGAATGATTACTGGGACTCTTAGAAAATATTCTGGTTTTATTATCTGCCAGTTGCCAATATTTTTCTCTGAAATCTGACAATTGGGAACGGAGGGATATTAGAGAACACTGCATCTCAGGTGACTCCATACCATTTCTCCCCACACCTAGAGAATGCATCTGCTACTCAGCAACACTTGCTGGTCATTCCTCACTCTGATTCTGCTCATTAATGGTATTCCAAGAGTTAGGTCACTAAGCTGGAGATCTGGGTTTAGTTCTAGGAATTGCCCTTTTACTCCCTCCCCAGCAAATTATCTAATTTACCCTGCAGAGATACCTGCATTTATGCCCATCATTATCTCCCCTCATTTGTCTTGCCTTCTCTTTCCAGTTTTTTTCATTATTAGTTGCAAAGCCTTCAACGTGGGAGGCAACTCTGTCTTTGTGCTTCCCATCCCTGTCATCTAGAAAAGGAGGAACACAACAAATACCATAAATGTTTCAGTATGCAATACCAGAAAAACACTCATTGACTAATGTCAACTAGCACTGGGAAAACACCTCGCAGTTGCTGACAACTGCTGCGACTGCAGCTGCCTTCACTGTATTTAAGGACTGCGTCAGGAATTAAAACCACTACTCTATTTTAGTGTTAGGTGTGACCTTAGAGAAGAATGGGGGTAGAACTGCATTAGGAGTTTGCAGTGATGCTTGTGAACAGGTTTTTGGCACAGGTATCTGTTGTCAGTGCCCGTGTCACATCCACATGCGGGAAGTTGCTGTTCATGTTCTCTAGGACACGTGGGAAAACATTACTTTAAAATGAGTTTGACTATAGCTCATATAAAACGTATATTTAAGAGGTATTTAAGGGCTGATTCTTAGCTAAAGGGATGGAATCCAGCTGCCTGTTTTCTTTGGCTCTGAGAGTCAGTTTGATATGATTTACATTTTCAGAGCTGGCTTCACAAAGAAAGAGGGTCGGTTTTGAGGATTATTTTTTTTCTTTTGGTTTGTGTTAGTGAGTAAATATTTTACAGCCCAAATTCCTAGTTCCGCAAAATCAGTGACTCCAGGCTGTGAGACAATATATGTAAGCACAAAGACTGGAATTTATTGCTAGTAATGATCTATGAGATAAGATTTTCTGCTAAGCCAGTGCAGAGAGGTCTCTTGCCAGATGTGTGGGAGTGAAAGTGACACAAATCTACCAAAAAAAAAAAAAAAATCTTTGGCAATCCCAGAGTGATTATATAGCCTCGCAGCGCTAGCAGCCTCAGAGAATTCATTTGGTGTCTCAATGTCTTCATCGACTTAAAAGCCAAGTCACAAGCTTTATAAAAGAAATCCAAAGCAGTGCCATGGATACTTCATAAATTTATCTCACTTCCTTAATCTTATTTTGAACAAGGAAACGTTGGGGTTTTTTAATATGCTCCTCTGTTTGTAAAGTGTTGTGGTAGCAGAATGATAGTGATTCTGTAAAAAATTACCAGGGAACTTGTCTGTTTATTCCCTTACTTTCATCCCAATGAAATTCAAAACCTTTCTTCAGAGTCAGGCTCCACTAGAAATCCTTGCTTTTTGCTTCTAAAGTATCACAGACAAAACCAACAGGACATGGATAGTACATTGACAACATCCAAACCTCTGTCAACATCCTTTCCCAAGTGCACCAGAAATTGCAGAAGCTGCAAAGGAGCTTCTGTATCTTTCAGACGACACAAGAAGTAAAATTTGTGCTGATGGGAATGTGACTTTCCTTATAGTTACGGATAAATTCCAAAAAGGGATGCTTCAGTTAAAGAAAATGCTTTGCCTTGGTGTAAGGACATTGCTTTGACGAGTTTGGGATAGAAATGTGCACTTTAAATGCTTTAACACATTTTAATTTTTTATATCCTAGTACACAAACTCTTACAAAACCTATTTCATCACTCGTGTATGTTTGATACCACAGCAGAACTGTGTGAGTGTGGCAGAGATGTTTGAAAAGTAAACACGCTGATAATTCTACTTGCCTGTCAGATAGCTCTGCCCAGCAGGCAGTTTTAGTAGGAAAATGCTATTTTAAGGAAATAAATCTCTTTGAAAAAACTAGCTGAGCATGTTTTTAAGAACTAACATGACAACTCTTTTTTTTTTTTAGTTTTTTTTTTTTTGCAAACAAACTGTTGCAGCTCTCAAAATTTAAAAAAAATTTTGAGTTTAGAATTTAAACAAGCTATCAAATACAGATTTTGCTCTAAAACCGCATGACTTTCATATGGAAAGACGTTGGATATTCATCCCGGAGCAGTGTAGCAGTCCCTGCTCCTAAGCCTGGGAGCACAGCATGGCTACACTGTTTGGGACAAAATCCAAACTGGCTCTCGCTGCAGAGATCTAGGGGAAGGGAGTACAGGACTTCTCAACTGATTTCCTGATTCGGACAGCAGGAGGAACTGCAGGACTCACCATAAAACACACACAAACCACAGCACACACACCCCCTTGTTTTACTATACATTTCTCATGCTTTAATGACCACAAAAGCCCCAGTGGTTTTTAAGAGCTTCTCCTCTGTAAATGCGCTTCCAGTAACTGCTCTTAGAGTAAGACACCTAGAATGAGGTGTTTGTTAAAACCTGCAGAAATCTCTGAGTTTTCATTATGTTGTCATGCAGTGCCCAAAAGAGAAATAATGTCCCCTAAATCACTCTTCATAGAAGCCTGTGCTTTGAGTGGACTTGAAAATTTCTTATCTAAAAAGACTGAAGGGGGTGCTTAATATCTTCTGAAGATATATTTGGTGTGAAAACGTGAAAAGGTCTGAAGTCCCACCCTGCTGCCTTTTGGAGGACTCTTTTCTGAGGATAGGACCCTGAGGTTTTGCCCAAGGATGTTTGCTCTAGAAGGGTTAATTTGAATGCAGCAACCTTCTAGGTAAAATTCTTCCCTGTGAATTCTTCCCTGTTCATGAAACTTACTGACTAGCTTTGTCTGTCTCAAGGGATTTTAGAGAATGAAGCTGTAGGGCATTTTTAGAAATACAAAATCAACAAAAGACAGAATCTAGGATTTGTAGACCTGACAGGATAGATACAGACTTCTCCCAACACCCACAGCCTCCCTCCCTCTGCACAGTCCATGTGCAAAAGTGCCTCTGACTCTCCTCAACACTTCTACCTCCTCCTAATATTGTATTTTATTTTTTTTTGGTCAAACAGTATAGCTGCCAAGTATGCAGTCTCCAGACATTCAGCTTCTTTCAGATACTTTGGTAATGAGGTGTGGTGATGAAGACTACTGAATTCAACTGAACGTTGAATATCCTTTATCACATTATGGTTTTGCTTATTTAAAAAAAACCCAAACAACAAATGTTTGAGCCTCACAATTCATCTCATCTGTTTGGGTTGCGAGAACTCCAAACATTTGTCACAATGTTCCTCAAAGATAAAATTGGAGTTTAGTCACTTCAGCCCACTATCACTCAAAGTGGTTGATTACAGTTCTGACTGATCTAGAGTCAGTAACACAGTAATTCTACTTAAACATTTATATGATTATTGGTTTACTGTTCATATGAAACAGCTTTACCCTGTGAATTGTTCATAGCCTTTACGAGTGGGAAAAATATTAATAGCTTTTTTAATAGCTTAACATTTGCTAACAATGTAGCAAACTATTAAAATGGCATGTAAGTATTCCAAGAAGTCTAGGGCAGTCAATAATTCTACAACTACATCCTGAATCACTTACCAGGCTTTGGGAGAGCAGATCTAAGTAGAATTGGGAGGTACCTAGAAAAGGATTGAACAGAGAATCTGTCATGTTGTCCCCAAAGGAATCTCCCCCATGGACATGAATTCTAGAGGGGCAGAGGACCTACTTTGCAGCCTCATGTGTGAGGTCTGTGGCTTATCAACTCCATGCAAGGAAGGAAAAAGAGAATTTGATTTTCGAATAAACTTATTAAAAACGGATTCTTAAATTTCTGTACCTCTTCTAAAATCTTCACAGCTATGCCATCTAGTTTGATCTCTTTAAATGAACGTTCTCCTTTTTCTTTAACCTTGCTTGTACTAGGGCAATTGTGCTTGCTGGTTAATGAGATGCAGGTATTATGTTCCCAGCAGTGTAATGATCATTTAAATCAAGTTCTTGACCACCTACACACACCAACTCATTACTGCATTTCTACAAGGTACAGCAGTCAACAATGCAGCTGAGGTGCATGGATCATAAGTACCCAAAAACCCAGTAAGTGTATTCCTGTGACTAGCTTAGTGGTAACACCTTAAGATGACAAAGAGCTCATCTAAACACTGCGAGTTCATAACATGTTTATTCTTCACTGTCACAGCCACTTTTTCTGTTACATATTCCCTCATTGTGACATGAATTGTTATTACAAAAGCATCAATATGTGCAAAGGTATGATGCCAGCTTCACATTGTCAGAGAGAGCTAGTTCACAACATTAATATACAAATGATACTCTCCTCAAGAAAACAGGAAACTAGAAAGTAATCAAAAGTCAAATGTCATCTCTGTCTTGGCAGGTTTGAGATGCAGCCAGGCAAGTCATGTCTATACTCCGAGCTAGATGCCTAGAATACAGAATAAAGATGTAAAACTAGAAGCCAAAATGTACAGAAAACACAACAACTCATTTCTCCTGCCTCCTCACAAACACAAGTCCAGCAGAGATCCTTCTGGCAGGATGCAGAAGCCTTAGAAGTACATTTGTATTACTGGCATCGACCTACTTATGACTAGTTCCCTACACAGAAAGTGCAGCAGGGGCAGCACGAAACTCAGTTTGCCAGCAAACCCACTGGATCAGTACCAGCCATGCTGGGCTCCACACTGATAGAATTCCACCAGCAGTAACCGAGCTGGGCAATTCGCCGATAGCACTAACTGCAGCATATGCATCTTCTTGTTAAAAAACCCAAACAACCCAAAACCAACCCGCAATCCCCACAGCCGCCCCCAAAAACCAAAACCACACATAGAGAAATCTTTAATGAAAAGGGAACAAAGTCATCAAAGAACATCCTTGCTCACTCCCACAAGAGGCTGAGGAAAGATGGCCACACTCCACCCCGTGCTGTACTTGCCAATGCAAAGGCAGCACCATCAGCGTGGCCATCAGTGGGGAACTGTTCCGAAACTGATGTCGGTGGGAGATTTGCGTGGCCTTTGAAAGAAAATAGGCACTATCTTCTGTAACATTTTCTTTCTGATAGGACGTAACACCTCTTCTTCCATGATTCTTATTCCCTTTTAGCCTTTTGTAGTCGTGTCAAGATTTTAAGGACGGAATTCACAACTAAATTAAATTCATGTGTTTATTCTCACAGCCCAGGTTTTCTCTCCTGGGCCTTCAGTTATTCCGTTTTGGTTTATGAATCTAAATATCCATACTGCTAACACGACTCCTTCAGGCAGACAGGTTATCCTGCCATCAGAGTCACAATCTTCAGGGACATTTTGTAGTATTAGAGTGGAGATCGGACATGTTTTTTTTTTTTTCCCCCAGTGCATTAGTGTATTTTAGTGCATTTAATGCTTTTGCTCTTTCATGCACTGGTTTACAAATATCTATATGTTTCAAAAGATTTGCATGCTAACGAGTGCCCCAGGCAGCACTACAGGCTGGGGGCAGAGTGGCTGGAGCTGCCTGGCAGAAAAGGACCCGGGGGTGTTGGTCAACTGTCGGATGAACATGAGCCAGCAATGTGCCCAGGTGGCCAAAAAGGCCAACAGCATCCTGGCCTGTATCAAGAACAGTGTGGTGAGTAGGACCTGGGAGGTGATCGTCCCCCTGTACTCGGCACTGGTGAGGCCCCACCTTGAATACTGTGTCCAGTTTGGGCCCCCTACCACAAGAAAGACATTGAGGTGCTGGAGCGGGTCCAGAGAAGGGCAATGAAGCTGGTGAGGGGTCTGGAGACAAGCCTTATGAGGAGAGGCTGAGGGAGCTGGGGGTGTTCAGTCTGGGGGAGAGGAGACTGAGGGGAGACCTTATCACTCTCTACAACTACCTGAAAGGAGGGTGTAGAGAGGTGGGGGTCGGTCTCTTCTCCCAAGTTACAGATGACAGGACAAGGGGCAATGGCTTCAAGTTACGCCAGGGGAGGTTCAGGTTAGACATTAGGAAATATTTCTTTACTGAAAGGGTTGTCAGGCATTGGAATGGGCTGCCCAGGGAGGTGGTTGAGGCACCATCCCTGGAGGTGTTCAAGAGAGGAGTTGACATGGTGCTCAGGGATATGGATTAGTGTTGGGTGGTGTTTGTGTGGTGTGGATGTGGTGGGGGTGGTGTGTGTATTTTGTTGTTTTTTTGTTGGGTTTTTTTTTTTTTTTTTTTGTTTGGACTAGATGATCTTAAAAGGTCCCTTCCAACCTAGGTGATTCTGTGATTCTGGGTGGAATCCTATTCTGAAGCGTCTTGTACTACTTAAATTTCCTAAGGAACTAGATGTAAATGATTATAGAGTGCATCTGTCAGGTCCTCTTCCTGATTATTTATAATTAATTGGCAAAACCAGACAGAGTATTTGTAAAGATATTAAGATTCTCTAGGTTTTATGGAAAACAGTCGTCATGATTGTTTTGGCAGAAAGGGCTGAAGACATGGGGGGAAGCTTGTAAATTGGTTGGCCCCCAGAAGAAAAATAAGGTATCGGTAAAAGGGAAGGAGGAGCAGAGAGGACACGGTGGGTTTATTGCACCAAGGATGCTGGACACACAACACAGAAAGAAGAAAGCCTAATGTTTTCTTCTTCCTTTACCCAACGGCTTCCAGATGAAGAGAAGGAGAAAAAAAAAGTTTGTGCCTGAAAACCAACTTTAGAAGTAAAATTTATTACACCAAAGATGTGTAAAATATGTTTTTACAAATATAAACAAATATTAATAGATGTTATAATTGTTGAGATGCAGGGACTTGAGTAACTCTAGGGCCTCCTCGCTCAAATCTGTGTTTGTAATGGTTCTCTGCCCTGTGCAATCTCTCCTTCGCATCAATTACTCAGTAAGTCATGCAAGGAACTAATTAACTGCACGCAATAATGGAATGGTTTCAAAAAGAGAGGTCTCCTCATGTTAAGGTGTACAAAGTACAGTTCCCTGCTTGTGTCTGGATAAATGCTTTGACGTAACAGCAATTCTATTCCTTTCACTCCCGGCGTCAGCCTGTTCCAGCCACTCCAACTCCAACACTTCATCCGTAAGAGGGCAGCGGCGCTCATCAGCTCGCACACCCACAGGTTCCTACACAGATTATATTTGTTTGAAAATTAACTACTGCTGCTGCTCAGGAAGTGACATATTTATCTGGTACTCTTCAGAATGTTTACTGTTTTGGCAAATATCCCAAAATATTTTTAGTCTTTTATAGGCTTTACATAAAAAATTATCAAAGACCAGCCCTGATAAAGGGCTAATCTTTTTATCCTGCTTCCCTGAACTTTCATCTTGCTTCCCTGGTGCACCACCTGTATTGTAAATTCCTCTAGTGTTTTAAAACATTTTACATTCCTCAGGTAGCAAACGAAGTTTAGACAACAATAACTGTGTTGCTTACAAAACTATGCTGGAAAGGCTGGCAAAGTATTACATGCAACCTTGATCAGATCTTTTGGAAAAGCTATGGCCAAAAGTGACATCCAATTGTAAGATGAACTTTTGTTTACATTCAACAAGTCCCTCTTTTAAATGTACTGATTGTCCTTCTTTCCGCAGTGGCAATGCTCACACGGCAAAACAGAGGAATACTACGAGACATGGGAATATTCTTATGTATCAGATGTTTATATCCTACTCTTCTATTTATGTTACGATACTCCCTGGAAAGCACAGACACAGACCAGAACCCCATCTGTATCAGTTTTCCTAAACTCCAGAATTTATGGGGGAGGAACTTATTTCTTAATGAACTGTAGATACTTAGCTCTTTCAATATTTCTACTGCTACTAATAAAGAAAATAATAATAAAAAAAAGTGATATATTCAGTTTGAGCACGTATTTGGAAATCTTAATGATCATAGGATATCATTACTGCTATGGAAATAGGAAAATAACCAAGCTAACAGATCCAGAAAGCAAGACAGAAAAGCTGATCACGCTATCAACTTACACAGACCTACACAACCCAATAAAAAGATCTTTTTATATGGACACACCATTCAGTAAGAATGACAGCAAACCCGAATACCTCAGAACTACACACAAGAAGGAAGCTTTTGGATTGCAGCAGGCAAGCTTTTTAACTGGAACTTAGGTCAAAACTTAAGCATTGCTCTAGATTTTTCTCACCATCCACAGACAAGGTGCCTCATCCAATTCCAAAAGTGTGGGTTTTTTTCTTTAAATCTTTTTTGCTGTTTTCTTTTATGATAATTTGTATGTACCTTGGGGTTTACTTCCTCCTTCATTCCAACAGTCCAGTAAAGAAGTATTTCACAAAAAACAGCCTCCAAAGCAAGCACTTTGTCTCCTGAACATGGGGGGGGGGTGGAGGTACGTGTCAAGACAGACATCAATTTCGGGCTGTTTCTGACCTCACTTGATTATTTACTTGAGGAACACTAACTAATTAACTTTCTGTCACCCCGCGAGAGGCACGTACACCCCAGATTCATGCTTTATTCGACCTCATCACACAGCGGTCTGAGAGGGTCCGCCCGAGGCAGCGCCGCGGCACCGGGGGGCAGCGCTCCGTGGCACCCACCAGCCTCCCTCCCCCGCCCAGAGGCGGGAAACGCCGCGTTTTCCCTCACCCCTGCCCCAGCGAGACCCTGCGCCCTTCGGGCCGGGAGCAGAGAGGGGTACAGCCCGGGGCCCGGGCGCCCCGCCGGGAAAGGGCCCCCTTCGCCCCACACAAGCCGGCTCCTCCTTCCGTGGGGCCTGGCAGCACCCACCCCGGGCCTGATTCACCACAGAGAGCGGGGCGGGGGGGGAGCCCCCCGACCACCCACCCGCCTTCCGCCCCCAGGCGGGCAGCCCCCGATGCCTGACCAGGCCTTCCACCTCGCGAACCGGGCGGGAAGCGCCACCCCCCAGCGCTGCTGCGGATCCCTCGCTCAACCCTCACCCCGCGGCACCTGGTGAGGAGGCGGTGGGCAGGAAGGGGCGGCTGCCACAGCCCGGCCCCGCGTCCCGCCCTCTCCCGTGAGGGGAGGCGCCGCCGCTGAGGGGAGGTGGCCCGGGCCGGGCCGGGGGCCGCCCTCCCCGCGGCCCCCTCGGCGGGGCGGTGCCGGGCGGGGCGGTGACGCCCCTCGCGTCAGCCCTGCGCGGCGGGGCGGGGAAGGGGACGGGAGCTTCGGCGCTGCCGCGGCGGGAGAGGCAGCACCGGTGGGGCCGGCGGCAGCGGCGGTTCCTCACGGGAACAAAGCGGGGGCGGCGCAGCCCTTCCGTCCCTCTGCGGCGCCACACGGTGAGAACCGGCTGAGGGACCGGGGAGGAGGGCGGTGCTCGGCCTCCCCGGGGACCCTCCCGCGCCCCCTGAGGGGTGGGTTGGCTTGGCTCGACTCGGCTCGGCTCGGCGCGGCGGAGGGGCCGCAGGCCCGGCCCCCCTCCCCCTTCCCCTCACCGCCGCGGGGCGGGGTGACAGCCCTCTGCCCCGGGCCTGCCTCCTTCCCCCCGCCCCGCCGCGGGGTGCATCTCCCGGGGGTGCCGGCCCCGCTCGCCCCTCTTCCCGGAGGGGTGCGTACCGCCTGCCGCGGGGTCTGCCTGCCCTTTGGAAAGGGGGGCAATAGGGGAAAATAAAAAAAATAAAGGAGCCGGTACGGACGCGGAGCCCCAAAGCAGGTAGGTGCGGGGACACGCGTCCGGCTCCCGGGGAGCCGAGCCAGCCGCTTCCGCAGGCCGGCGGCGGGGGCTGGTGGAGGCGCTCAACTTCGCCCGGAGCCCGGTATCGGCAGCCCCCGAGGGGTCGGACGGGGCTGCGGGGTTGGCCGGCCCCCGCCGCGGGAAGCGCCGAGGCAGCGGCCGGGGCCCGGGCTGGGGCTGCGCGGCCCCGCCAAGTACGCGGGCTCGTAGCGGCGGGGACCGCCGAGCTCAACAGGCCGTTTTCTTCCCTGGCGCGACTTCCCGCAGGATGATGGGTTTTTTAGGCGTCTTTTGGGTGGTGGGATTTTTCCCAGCCCCTCGCTGGGTACCCTTAAGCTGTTCGGAGGCTTGTCCCCGCCGGCTGCGTAGGCAGCCCTCCTGTTGTCCTCACGATGTGGCAGTAGCACTTCCTGCTGTAAATCACTTCGTGATACTTTTTGAAGCGCTTCTTAAAGGCGGCACTGGAACCGACCGGCTTGTCACTGCCCGTGGTAAGCCTAAAATCCTGTGAGCTGGAGGCTGTTTGCAGGGCTGGCGTGTGTAATGGTGCTGCTGTTCCTCTTCACAGAAATGGTAGAAATGTAGTCTGTTACTGGCTTACTCTTGGCACAAATGTAATTCCCCTTGTCCTGCCTTATTGGTGTACGCTCTGTTGTTTTGGACACAGTTGTAGTTACCGTTGCCGTCTTCTCCTGGTGGAAAAGGCTATTTTCAAGTAAACATTCAGAGGTACAGGTGTACTAAGCAGGAACTACGAAAAGTAAGCTTTATTATAATGGTTTACTGGGGATAGCTCTTCATTCTGAAATAACTTGAGTAAATAGAATTGCTTACTATTAAAATATATGAAGACTTGAATGTAAAAACCTTAGCTGCTGGCATTTGTTAGACTGTTTCAAACAGTTATATTAATGCAGATTGCTGTTATTACATATTGCTATTTTGATGTTTCTTTCATTTTTTGCAGGTACCTACTGAATCAGTCTAGACATCTTTTATTTTGCTACTTGTACGAACACCTTCAGATAGGATAGTCTCTCTGACCCTTTTTCCCAGCTTATTAATGCCTTTTTTTTTTTCCCTCACAGAGCATTGTCGGAAGAGGAATGGATGTAACATGATATCCTTGGAGTGCTCAAAACACACAAATTTCTGCAAAGATTTGGTTTTTGGTTAAGTAATACAAAGAAAATGGATGAATCAGCTTTGCTGGATCTGTTGGAGTGTCCTGTTTGCTTAGAACGCCTTGATGCTTCTGCAAAAGTCTTGCCTTGCCAACACACATTTTGTAAACGCTGTCTGCTGGGCATTGTAAGCTCTCGAAATGAGCTTCGATGCCCAGAGTGCAGGACTTTAGTGGACTGCAGTGTTGATGAACTTCCCAGTAATATTTTACTTGTTAGACTACTGGATGGCATCAAACAGAGGCCTCGAAAGCCCAGCGCCGGTGGTGGGACTGGTAACACAAATGCTTTGAGGGTCCCCATCAACACTGTAGCTAATTGTGGATCAAAGGACCTGCAGACCTCTCAAGTTGGACAGCAGCAAAGGGTGCAAGCTCGGAGCCCTCCTGTCAGGGTAAGTACTATGCCGTGATGGGATTTTGTTGCAATCGTGTCTTTTCCTGCACTGTTCCAAAATATTTGGTGGCCTCTGCTTCAGGATAAGGGCAGTCAGATAGTAAATATGGCAAAACGTATTTTTGAGAACTGTTGTAGATTTCTAGCAAAACATGTCAGTGCTTTTATCAGTATTGTTTTAATGTTATGTAAATAGCACTGATAATGGGTCCTTATTAAATCTCAGTTTTTGAGGTAAGGAGAAGAAAGGCATCTCAGTACTTCAATTGTCTTATTAAAAGGAAGTCAAATAGGACAAGATAACTTATATGGAAACCTTAAGTAATTGTTAAGGATAAATATCTTGTGAAGAACGCTTGAAATCTTTCTTGGTTTGTCAATTGCAAGAGTTTTTATTTTGGCTTTTGTGCTTTCTGTAATGATTCCGACTGTCAGTAAATTATTTTTTTTAATTACATCTAAGGGATGTTAAACATGAGCAGGGAAATTACATTCTTGTTGAAGTCATGAAGGTTTTGCCATGGGCTTATAAGGAGCTACATTTTTACTTCCTTTAAAAAGAAATATTTGAACTACTGTCACCTGGTGAGTTATTTGTACTCTCAGTCCTTACCCCTTCTCTAATTAGTTTTTTCTCGAAGCATTTTTTCTAAGTGATTTGGAGAATCTATTTAATGGGAAGGCATTGCCTTCTGTCTGTATTCCTTTTTTCTGTGCAACAGACAGGATCTTATAGATTCTGTCATATTTCATAATTTAGACTCGATAGCCTCATTTATGATTATCCATTCTAGAGTCTGTATTGGGGAATATAATTTTATGAGATGACTGACTTTGCTTTGTTTTATCTAATGTCAAGGCAGATAAGCTTCTCTGAAAGGTCTTGCTCTGAAAGGTCCACTTTGTGATGCTGGCATATTCAGAGCTCCTGTGTTTGAAGTGAAGTTTCTTGAACAATTTAGGTGGATTTGTCCTCAGTTTTACTTAGATGTTTGGAATCTCTCTAGCATGTCTTAAATATGCCTTTAAAGTTTGCATGAGGATTTAAAATACAGGTGTTCTTCAATTAGATTGTTTTGTTGTCTCTGCTTGATGGAGACTCTCATTAGGTTCTTTACTTAGGTACTTTACTTTAGAATATAAAAATAATAATTATCATGCCACTTCCTGTTAATGAGTTTTGCTCTGCATAGAGGTGAATTGGTAAGGGAGGAGAGAACATGATGTGGTGTTTCTCTTTCTTTCAGAAGGTAAATCTTAATAAATACTGCAAAGAAGCTTCCGTAGTATCAAAACCAGTCTGATCTTCTCTAGAACCTTAAAGTGTTTACCATAATAACTTGCATTTGCAAAAGCTCTTCAATTTAAAACAAAGCAAAATACCCATGTAACTTTTTTCTATATTTTTCTGTCGACCTTTATAAACCATCTGTATTTTCAGACATGGCGGCTTCTCCCAAAAGGCGCACCCAAAGGTGCACCAATGTACTGCACATGTGAATGACTGTGCTTCACTTTTTCAAAGCCTTATTAGAAAAAATAAAACTGAATATGGAATATTGTCTCTTTTTTTTTAATGTTCTGTAATATCCTGTTGTGCAACATTTGCATTTCCAGATGTTGTACAGAGTAGAAAGTGATAACATATGGAATGTTGCTTCCATTTATTAGTTATATCGTACTATTTGCCATTATAATCGTGACCATGTGCATTCCTTGTGCAATTAACTGATACTCAGTGCATATTAGTAATAGATTTCAACATTTTACAGTAAGTCTGAACATGTTTTTGTTTCTGGAGTTTCACAGGCATTCTTGTGTCTTCTTTCCTTTGGGAGATGGAGGAAGATAATCTTCTCATTTTTGTCCACTTTTTCCAGACCCCTTTTTTTACTAGGAGGGCAGTACTTATAAGAACATGAGCCAACTCTGAGGGATAAGAAGGGAGAGAGATGAAAAACTTTCCCTGTTTCTATATGAAAAATGTTTGTTTTTTTTTTTTTTTAAAAAAAAAGGTCCAGAAAGCAAAATGCCAATTTAATGGACAACGTTGAAGTGAATAACCTACTTGTTTGGCTAACTATAACATAAAGATGGTTGCAAACAGAGTTCCTCTCTGGAAATTGGAGAGGAAAATCTGTTTCTAGATGAGTGGCAGAGTCAGATTTCCTAAACTAATTTTGCTGAAGGGGAGCTAGTAAATGAAAATTGCTGTTACGTTAAATGAAGTGAACATAGATGAAGGCTGTCAAGACATAAACATTCTGCTTATACCCTGAAGTAATACTAAGCTCATAAATGCCCTTTCAGAGGATGCCATAATTTTCAGAAAAGGTTAATACAACATGTACTGCAGCGTGATTTCCTGAACTGTATCAATGACTTGGAGCTGCCAGCCCTGTTACTGCACAGAACTATGTATATTGCATTCTCTGTGTGTATGTGGTGACACATGACAATAAACAAACAAATGGTTCCCTGAGTCTTAAAACTAATGAAGCTGGGTGGGTGGTGGGGATTAACAAATCCTGTGCCTTGTATCTTCCCCACTGCAATAACCCTGTTTCTTTCTGTTAACCTCTATAATCTTTCACTGCTGTAACAACTGCAATTTCTCTCTGCAAGTTCTTAAACTCTTTCTATTCCTTGCTGTTTTGATGCATGAAGCCTTCTCGGCCTTTCCTTGGGTACAGCTTGGACAAAGGCAGGGTACTGCTGTACCTGGTGGAAACTGTGTCTACTGACTGCCCAGCTCTTCAGTTCTGAGCAGCCAGCTTGCCCAGGAGAACAAATAATACACTCATGTCACAGCTTCCTGTCTGGTGCTAGTTTAATGATTTTCTCTTTTTTTTTTTTTTTTTTGTAAGTGAAAAACTTCAGGTAGGTTGACAGTTTGGAAGACGTGTAAGAAACACAGCCTGCTTGGAACTAGTTATCAGGAGCAAGTTATTGAGAACTGTTGAGGGACTGTGTGATTACATAAGCCTTGTTTCCTTCAAAAGAGCATTTGAAAAATTGAAAATTTCAAGTTTATGTTCGTCTTATTTATCTTATTGTTTTCACAAAGTATGTCAAACAGGTAGTATCTTTCATGCCTTAAGGTAGTTGTACAAAGGTATGCTTAGTGCAGAAGTCTTAAATGTAGCTGTGTCTCCAGATGTTGGAGAGCTGTTGTAATTTCTCTACTAGAAAGTTGGTAGTCAATCAACTTTTCCCTTGAATTTGTATGTACCTAAGACATAGCAATTCTGCTAGTTTCTTTATAGTCACAGTTCTTGAAGTTAGAGCTGTCTTCTCAGCAGACCCTAGGTTGTAGTTCTCTAGACAGTCTGAAACCTCATCGCTGTTGAAAATATTTTTATAAAAATGTTTTTTTCAGTTGTTCTCTGGGCCAAGTGTAGGCAGGAAGAGATAAGAGAAGGTTTCAAATGATTTATTTTTTCAAAAGAAAAGCATAAATAGCTCAAAAGTTAGCCCTGCCTGATTGAGTTGATGGTTATGCCAAATTGATGTATTGAAGTATTGTAATGGTGTGATTTAGGTATATAGTTCTAAAGCTTTTCTGTTTTTTCTTGGTTTTATTCCAGAAAGCTAATATCTCTGGTAATACTGCTTTTGGTGAAGTTTTCTGAAATGAGAGGGTAAAGAAACATTACAGGCTTTTAGAAGATGCTCGTTTAGGTGTTAAAGACTTTCTAACTTTGTCAGTAATTTCCTGCTCTGTGCATACCTAAACCATTGTTTTTCTATTGAGAACCACTAATATCTGAGATGTTTGTGATAAATTCTTACAAACTGAAGAGGAAAGAAAAAAAAAAAACCACACCCTACAAACAGAAGGTTGTTCAGTGAGTTTCTGCTAATGCTCAGCTTTGTTGCACTGTAATATAAACGCATATCTCCATTCTGCTTGTCTAACGCAGGAAAGCAACAGTAAAACTTTAAATTCCCACATCCATACTGCCACAGCAGCAGTCATTTATGATCCAGTAGACCTGCCTGGAACTGCTGAAGTAGCTTAATGCCCAAAGGGAAAATAAATGGACCCAGGTTCTCTTCCACAGCTGAACTCGGCACATCTCTTGGGGCAGCAGAGACAATGGGCCACCTTCTGGTCTGTGAGGACTTCAGCAGGTCAGGCTTCTCAGGTGGACTCGGTGTGCAATGTTAGCAATTGGTTTTCTTTCATCCTAACCACCCTTGGCAAAATTGTTCAGGGTGGCAGCTCACACAGTTGGACTGTTTAGCAGGATTCAAAAACCTAATAAGAGCTGAAACAATTGCCGGTGGTGTAGCTGTGACACTTGCTGGCTGACTGAAGTCCTGGCAGAACTTAGTTGTCAAAGGAAACTTACTAATGATTAGAAAAAAGCAATGGGGCTGAAAAGGTGTGTTCATAAATCAGTAACTTTAATAAAGGATTGAAAATAAATATGGGGATTGCTAAGCATAGTAGCAGGTGTAGATTAGAACAGATGTTTAAATCGTCCCTGAACAAGAGTTAGCAGAATAAAACATAGAAATGTCATATCAGTAAACATCTGCTGGTCAGATACTCCTAGAAGAGGCTCACATTGCAATAATAGATGAGTTTGTAAAGTATTCCACTTTGGGGAAAAAGTGGTTGTAGAAATATGCAAGAAACATTGACTAATGCAGATAGTTTCATAATTGGTATTTGTGATGGTAGACTAGAGAATCATTACTTGATGATATGATCCTCAAAATCAGGTATTTGACAAATTCACACAAAATCTGCTTTCCCTCCTACAATTTTTAAAGTATCTTATTGTTGTCTGTGTAGTTTCAATTATTTGTTTCTGCATATATTCCATCCTATGAAAGTAAGGAGTGTCAAGATGCAACTGTAACACATGAGATACCTTAATTTGAGAATGTGGAAATAGACACCTATTTGTATTCCAGAATGATCATTAGAAAACATTTGGGAAAGTCTCTCTAGATCATACATGCACACTTTTGTTTCCTTTCACGCTTTCTGAAATACCAGATTATCCCTTTACATTTACAATTGCTTGTACATGTTTAATTAGTTCTTTGTAACACTTTAACATCTTGTGTTAAGCTAGATAAAATTTAATGGAGATTATAAAAGGAAAATTGACTCTCTCATAAAGAGAGAGCTGGGACTCTTTAGCCTGGAGAAGAGAAGGC
>BJBW01000063.1:39361-70566 GCA_004320125.1 Scolopax mira | reverse complement strand
CCCTTCTTTGGAGGTTTTCAAGACCTGCCTGGATGCAGTTCTGAGTAACATGCTCTAACATGCTCTGGGCAATCCTGCTTCAGCAGGGGAGTTGGACTAGATGATCTCTCTTCCAACTCTAAAAAAAATTCAGTGAAATTCAGTTAATGTGTTTCCTCTCCTGGGTAAGTAAGTAAAGAGAGGGAGGATAAGCAAAAGGAGGAATTGTCTCGGTATCCAAAGGCATTGGGCTGGGATAGAGAGCTTCTGGGCTCAGTTCCTGGCTCTGCCACAGGCATCCTTTATAACCTTGCACAGAGTCATTCAGAGCTCTTTGTGCCTCTGTTTCCCATCTGCAGATATGACTGATAGTACTTCCTTTGTTTGACTTGCTATTTAAATTGTATATTCATTAAGGCAGAGATTGGCTTTCTTATTTTGGATGTATCTATAGGGTGTCTTACAGTGGGTCCACAGTCTCAGTTGAGGTCAGTAGATACTGCTGTTCACTTTTTAAATCACTGACTTCCACATTACTGGAGAGCTGTTTGTAATCCATTTCCTGTACCACAGATGGTCCAGTGCCTAGTACTGCATTGTTAAGAGAATTTAATCTTGTTTTGGATGTTTAATAGGGAATCAAATAAATACCTCAGTGAAGAAAACCTAGGAACCTAGGCACTTCTAAAAAAAAATATAAATTTTTGTAACCTGGTGTTCTGTTCTTCATCTAGAGAAATCTTCATCCAACTGGCACACTGGATTTGAGTGTCTTTTGAAAAGAATAGAAAGAGAATATATAATGTGAATGGTGTTGGTAGTATGGAAATATTTAATTCTGTACTTTGAACTTTGATAGCAATCTTTAACCTGCCAGCTAACATCAATCTGCTTGATAAAATAGCTGCAAAGCTTGTGTAAACCCTTTATTTTGAAAATAATTAGGCTATGAAGTAATATGATTTATAAACTAAAAACCAAAATCCATGGTATTTAAGTGTGATATTTTAATTTTTTCTGATAGCCTCTTTTTTTAAAGTAGTAGAAGATATTGTTATAGCATGACTTTGTTTTCATGTGGAAGAGGGGGCTGTCTTTACTTCCCTTCATCTTCCAATTTAATATTCCTCAATTTCTGTAGTCATTTAAAACAGCCTATATCTGAAATAAAATGGTCTTTTTTTCATCCACTGTAATTTGTCTGGTGAGTTACAGGTTATTGCTGTACTCAAAAAGCTTTGATCATTGAGAAGTTTTAAACTTCTGTGCAAAAAGGAAGTCTAAAGCCCTTACTTTTAATGGGCTTGTGCAGGGAAGCACTTTTTTTTTTTTTTAAGAGAGTAAAAATCTTTAATTTTTCTCTTACTACCACAGAAATCAAATAGCAATAAAATTGCTTTACAGAGGTGGTCCAGGGTTTGGTTAGCAAAGCCAGTCAGCAGTGTTTCTGTATGCTCAGTGTCTGGCTTTCTGCAGTGGCTACCTCTTGTTCCGTGGCTTAATAGACATCCTGAAGGGGCTGACTGGAATGGGGTCAGCTACAAATCCTTCCCCACTCTCCTTTACCCGAGTGAATTGGTTTTCATGTGGGAATTCCTCTTCTTACCCCTTGTTTAATATCTGGATAGGAACGGCAGAAAACAGCAAGCCTGAAACTGCAGCTGTGATAATAAAACTGGAAACTTGTTATGTTGGATTGTTTGTCTTTCTTTTGGTGCACTTCCTCTTGCAGTGAGATTGGCCTTCTCCTTATGATGTGCTTAACACCTTCCTTGGTCTTTTCTTTGGCTTCATCGTTGTCCTCTATTCAAACATTCTCTTGCCTCTGATCTTAGCCTACTACTTCCAAGAAAAAGAAAACAGATATCTTTCTTCCCTCTTGTGTCCAATTTGTCTTCGAATGTGTCAAATATAGAGAAAATAAAATAAACAATAAAAAAGAAAATGTTCTGTTGAGGTATCTGGACTACAGACACTTTTGTGGTATGTATGACTAAGTTTTTCTAAATGAATGAGGAGCATAAAGTATAGGTTAATATTATTGTATTGCTTTGTCTCCTTTGGTTTAAAGTTACCACCACCGCCACCTTCTTTAAATCATTGCCTATATGCACATCTGAGTGTGGACAAGAATGTGTCTCAGTAATTAAAGCTGAAAAATGTGGTCAGCCCTGTTCATACATACACCTTATTACTGGCTGCACGGAGGAAAAGCGTGTGTGTCTTGTGTGTGTCCGAGAATGGCTGCTTTGAGGAGAGCTGGATTAATTTTAGGAAGGAAGTGGCCCTGAGGTGGGAGAATTGCGCCTCCCAGGGAAGTATTCTTTTCTGTGCTGCTTATCTTTTTTTCACCTTCCAAACTCATGAAGATCACTTTAGCCTTTCTGATCTGTCCTGACAAGCGGATGGATACCTTGACTCTGGCATGCGTTCAGAATACTGAAGAATGTTACAGATTTCCACTTTCCTATAGATCTAAGAGGAAGAGGAGAAAAAAAGCTGCTTCAAAGGCAGTTTCTAAGAAATGATGTGTGTCCCTGGTCGAGTGCTGTGTTGCGGTTTTGTGAGGCTGGTGTATTTCAGATATACTTCAATGTCTGCAGTCCAAGCCTGAAGCATTAGGACAAAGAAGCAATAGCTCCGCTACTTTGGAAGTCCTTTGGTTTCCAACTGTGTCAAATTCTGGCCTAGCAGCACCGACAGTTGAAGTTATCATCTTGGCAGGCATCTTCTAGACAGAACACTGTCTGTGCAACCAGGACCCTGGGTGTAGAGGAGGAGATGGCAGCACCATCCTGTTTGGTTGTCAGACTAAGCAGTGGGGCTAGTCCTAGTTAGAGCCCTGCTGCACTGAGCCCCACTGCCTGAATCACTGCTTTAGTTTGTGCTTATCCCATAGATGTTGTCAGGGCTGCTATGCAGTTTGGGCAGAAAGTCCTTAGCTGGTCTTGGTCAGCAGAGAGGCAAACAGTTAAGTCTGTTTTCTCTTCTGCATGCACTTAAATGTCAGGAAGTCATCAGGACTTAGGGAGATGCTCTGGAGATAAGGACAGTCACTCCAAAGACAGAAACTGAGCCCAGCATTTGGAATTCTTTGACGCGTGATACTTAGATGCTTCAAAATGTCATTCAGTGTTTCCTGGAAACATAAGGGTTTGGACTCTCCAGTTGAGGGGAGAATGAACCACAGAAGTCAAACTCAACTCTTCGTGTTTCATTTACAGGCACTGCCGAGTGTCTCAGAATCTGAGCTGCTCAGTACATGAAAATCAACTGTGGTGCATATGAGCAGTCCACCACAGAAATCATTTATCCCTGTACCCTGTTCTGTGGCACTCATTTGACACTTGTTGTGGCGCTCAAGCATGTGATTTGTTATCCAAAACTACATTTTTGTAGCATAAGAGTATGAACACAGTAATTTCAGTTCTTGTCCAGGTCTTTGGTCCTACCTTGTTTGGTCCTTGACTAATTCACCACCACCTATAGTATAAGCACTTAAATTCTCAAGTATAAAAGAACATGTCTGATCTCCTAAAAACAAGAACAAGCTTCTTTATGTAAATTTGTGGGGGTTTTTTTGGGGAGGGGGATTTAAATTGAACTAAAAGCTCTGGTCTGGTGATTACTTTCTGTTTTTCAAGTTGGCATGATTCTTCAGAGTCAAATATAGACTGTCCATTTTTATTTTCTGTAAGTGTGCAAAAGATAAAATTTTCCAATTTCTAGCTCTGAAGTGTGTTCTTCATCATAAATGCATTTTGATCAACGGTAAGCGTTTCAGTGTTGCTTAAAAATTAATACAGACATCATTCTCCTTCTCTCTGAAGTGAAGGAGTGCTGCCAGTGCTGCAGCCAAAGAAGATAAGCCAGTCATCAGAATGTCCTGTTGGACTTCATAACACCTGAAGCATTCTTCAGTCTTTAGTGTTCCTTTGTTAATAAAACTGATTTTGTTTCATGGCATTAGTTTTGCAATGCTCTTTTATTTTTTAATAAAGGAAGTATGTGCATATTACCTCTTTTGACTGCTTCAGCACCTAAACTTTCAAAATATACATCTACATTAAAGGCTTTTGAAAGAACTCAAACTGTTTTATCCTGTGCGAACCACAGTTTTACAAAACAAGGTTTTGAAAAGCTTTGGTTAAAGACAAAAGTGCTCACTCCTACCAGGCTTTCAAGCTGCTGACCGTGAAATGGAGTGTAATTTTGCACAGAGGACAGAGAGCATCAATACTGAAGAATTTGAACCAAGTCACTTCATGTGAACCAACTGACTTCATTTATTAGCATGTTATCTTAGTTCTTTAGGTTCTAGTCTGCACTTTACTTATATAAAAATGGGGAAGAATGAAGCACTTCTGCATGATTAAAAGGTGTTAAGATGAAAAGTATTCAAAGATAATCAGACGGCAATCTGAGTTGGCATATATAGGGCATAGTGGT
This sequence comes from Scolopax mira, assembly GCA_004320125.1. Classification (NCBI taxonomy): domain Eukaryota; kingdom Metazoa; phylum Chordata; class Aves; order Charadriiformes; family Scolopacidae; genus Scolopax; species Scolopax mira. The sequence goes on along the minus strand of BJBW01000063.1, from coordinate 66,138 downwards.
TCTAGAAGCTTATTTTAAACAAATCCTATAAAAATGAATGCAGTGTGCTGTGGCAATGTGCTTCTTAGTAAAGATGAAGCTTTTATTCTGAAGCTGAGAACTTGCTAAAAGAAAATCAATGTCTCTGGTCCTTCACTTTTTTTTGGTGTATGCTGGTGCCTTGCTATTTCACATGGTTTCCTTTTTCATGAGCTAGATAATGATCTGAGAGGAGATTCTTAAATCTTATCCACACTAGCAGAGTTAAGCCATTTTCAAAACCTATTTAATTTAACACAGTTTTTAATCCACAGCCTTATTAAGTTAACAAGCCTTCTGCCTTGCCACCAGGTTCTTTAATCTTCTTAGATCTTTGGTCTAAGCAGGGCAGGGATAGTCAATAATCAGATGAATAGATAATCTTTCAGAAGACATAGAGGTCTTCCAGAAATATGCTTTGATAGCTCTACTGAGTTTTGAAAGGTTGAGAAATGCTGATCTGAACTTCCTTTGAATATAAGACACGCTACCACAGTGTCTACAACTAGAGGAAAAAGTTAAAAGGACTATCACTTCTTTTTGTTGGGGAGGAATAAAGGATTAATTTTTTTTAATGCATTAATTCCTGCTTTACAGTCCAATAAAATTGAGTTAAATTTTAAATGAAGGTTAAATGAAAATAACAGTTTGTTTCCTTGCCATTGTGCGTATGCAAATTAAAAGCTTCTTTGTGGTTGTTTCACAAGCTGTCTTTGAAAATATTTCAGGCAATCAATAGCCTGTGGACCAGAATTTAAAAAACATTGATAATGTGGTATTGGCCACCTGCATGTTACTTCTGTTCAGTTTTGGCTCTTCTAGCCCTGTTGAACTTAAGCTGTGTCCATCTCCTGAGCAGAGCTGCTGATGTAGTGGAGCCGAAGGAAGGAAAAAACCAGTTTATAGTGGAGGAAGACTAGGCCAGACGTGTTCCAGCACAGTGTGGGAGCAGAAGAGGTTGATGCAGGGTGCAAGCCAGTGCTGGGAGATGCCAAGGTGACCTTGTGTTTGGTGAGTGAGGCCAAAAGAGCTGAGCACAGAGCAAGTATGAGGCATGAAAGCAGTCAGTCATCTTGTTGAAAAAATGGGAGAAGGCCTCTGGGAGGAGATGGCTGAACAGCAGAGAAACTTCAGTACTGATGGATGATAATGACCTGAAAAGTCAAGTAGTAAGGGAAGAGAGGGTAGTGATTTAGGTTGAATGAGAACAAATCTACTACTGTAGAGCAGAGGAGTCTCTGCTCACTGTAATTGAACTAGAGACCAGGTGAGGAGGGTGTGCTGAAAGAAGAAGTTGAAGAGGTAGCTTGATGTTTGAGGAAGGTTTTGGAGAGCATCAAAATGGAAAAGTTGATGTGGAAGAGTTGGTTAGATGAGAGGTGAGAACAATAAGAATTAACTGTGTTGACTTGCGTGCCATTTATATTCCTCCAGTATGCATGTATTTTAGTTTCAAAATACGGTGTATTTTATTTTTCATTGTTTATTTTGAAATAGTGTGTTATATACTATGTGATATGTAGGATATTTCAGTTCTACAACGTTTGAAGAACGTCCGGTTCTGGACTGTGAGTATTATTTCTGGCATATCTCTCAAGCACTCTGAGATTCTTCACTGGATTATAAAAAATGTCAATTTTATTACCAATAAACTATTCTCACAGTTCTTACAGAACCAATAAAGCTACAAATTTAAATCTTCCATTCAATAGGAAAAGGTCAGCTAGTGTCCTAGGAATTGCTTGGAAATCAGAAAAGATCCTCAAAGAAGGAAGGGAAAAAAACCCCAGACTACTGACTTAAAAACAGTGACTATTCTGATTTCGTAGCATTTTCTTTACTTACTTGTTTCCTCACTCTTTTGTGTAGTTTGTCGTTTAGTAATAGCTGAAAATAAGGATATAAACATCCTACTGGCATTATAGAGCTTTTGAATTTCATAATTCTTTTGAATTTAGTCGTGACAGATAAAAAGAATGAATTTTGTGGGGCAGGTTCTCCAAGCAAAATAACAGAATATTTTCAGTATGTTTTCAGTCCCTTGGAATAGCTCACCTTTCTGTAACGTGCTTAAAAGGACAACTGTCTTTCTAGAATTATGTTTTCAAAATACATTGTTTTTGTCTAGTAAGGGAGATTTTTGTTTGTCTTTCACTAGTCTGTGGAATTGTGTTCTCGGTGGAGAAATAGAGTAGCTAGTGGCCTCTTTCTGAAAAGAGATTCACAAAGCAGTTTATAAATTCAAGAAATGTTTATTTTCTCACACTGAAACCTCTGAACCCAGAAAGAAATATAAGGGTCAATGAAAACTTCTCTAACTTCAGTTCCTGTTGTGGGTATATACTGTTTACTCAGGAAATCATACTTTTTCATATGTTCAAGTCAGAATTGCATTGCATGTGACAGAGAGCTGATGTTGTTTATGCTTCCATATTTGTTATTTTACCATCTTTCTACCTTTAAAAAGAACGGTATAAAAGAGGCCAAAATTGATTTTAAATGGCATAGAAGAGGAATTGGTTATTCTATAAGAGTATTACATTAAAAAATCAAGAGATAGTCTCTCTCTATCAACGCTCTTGTTTCGAATTTTCTGAGTTTGCACTAAAGGAATCCAAGAATAAAAGGTTTAAGTTAAAACAGCACAGCAGTCAGGAAGTGTTTGTGCCCTTTTTTTCCTGCAGCAATCACAGGATTTTACATGCAAACTCGGATATTGCTGGAGTAAAATTTTATGTAACACGCATCCTTAATCCTTTTAGAGTTTTTGACTTGCATGCGATGCCTGTGCAGTTAGGCTACACCACACAAGCCCATGTTCTTTAGTGTTGATGGGAGTTATGACAGTTAATGAGATAGATTGGTTGGTGAAGTTTATGCCCTTGTTTGTTTGTTTATTTTTGTAGGCTGTGGCTGACTGAGTGGATATAGATATATTTTTGTCTGTAGTGTACTGCTCAGTTCACAAATAAAGAGATTTAAAAAGAAGAAATAAGATTATTTTAGAGCCAATTTTGTACTTGCAGTAGTGTAGGAACATGGATTTATAATATTCAGAGTAACTCCTCAGAAGAAATCTGTGTGTGAAATTTTTCATCTGCTCACACGGAGATTTTGTTGCAGCTTCACTTAGGTATAGTCAGATTGAAGCCCAGTCACACACAGCCAGATTGAAGTTCAGGGCAGTTTATCAGAATCAAACAGAAGTACTAACTTGGCTGCTGTAATTAGATATGTCTAAAAACCCAGTAATCACAGCATATTTGATGGTTGGGCTTGGTTAGTCTTGCCTGTAGTAAATGGAAAGCAAAGTATTCCAAATCACGTGTTTCAAGCAAATGTTAAATAGTTGCCTCTAGGAATCCTAAGTTTTGCTTGCATAATACACCTTATGATGTTGGAGAAATGCTCTTCATGCTTCAAGAGATAACCTCACCCTCAGATCTGGATGTTGGCTGCAGTCCCCTTTAGGAAATCATGGCTTGCTCTCTTCTAACTGCTGTTTACAATGTAAAGTAATCCCACATCTTCCTAGAAACAGCATTTAATTCCTGGGAATTCAAATACCTCCATTTCTCAAAGCTAGAATATTAGTAAGAATTTGTAAGATTTCGAATAAGCTGAAATCAAGTTACGTGCTAATTTTTGAGGTTTGAATGTGGTAATATGTTTAAAAACTCAGATTCACATTCTGTGAATTCATCTTTCCTTTTGGGGAAAGAGGTAAAGTCAATGAAAGTTTTGGTAGAGCGTGGCTTTCTGGCTTGGGAGAAACCTTTGCTTTGTACAGAGGCAAACCAGCCTCGGAACAGAATTCAAATGGCAGAGCTTTGTCACACAGCTCTGGTTTTGATGCAGACTCCCAATTACTGAGATCTGCGCCGAATATACTGTTAGATGCCAAACAACGCTTTGTTTTTGGAGAAGATTGTTGATTTTTATTACAAAAAATGAACCTGAATGTCTTAGTAGTGGTACTCGGTAGATGAAATAACATTTGATTTGTGCTATGTTTTGAGAAAAGAATACTTTTTGCAGATTTCTTTCTTCTATTCAGCATATTAAGTTTAATAGAAGAAATCTGTCCAAAGCGGTTTTATGTAAACGCTTGCTGTGTTTATATTTTTCAAGGTCTTGTAACTATAGAAATAAAATTGCCGTTTTGAACTTTGCTATTAAAATATACATTGGAAAATACTCTGTTGGAATACAGAGGAGTGTTAATGGCTTTCATGAAAACGGATCTGGTAAAAATCAACAAGTGCAGTTAGATATCCTTCGTTAGAAGAACACTGGTCTTAGTGTTCCTGTGGTAGCTGAAGCAGTAGAAGCTGCTGCTGAAGGCTCTGATCAGCACAATGAATCTGGAACGGGGGAGACTGCCCTATGAGGACTGATAAAACTGATGATAAATACCTGTGCTGGGTCATTGGTTAGTGTCTGAAGTAAAATAGATATTCTGAGAGAGGGTTAAAAAGAAGGAAAAAAAGCAGCAGAGATGTATGTGAACAGCAAGGCAGCAGACAACACTCCAGAGAGCACGGGGCTTGCTGGTAGCACGAACAGTTGCACAGTATGTGGATGCTATTTCTTGGTTGTGTTGTTTTCAGAGATCCATGATTTTATGAATGTTCTTGGTAAATACTACTTTGAATTCTCACTTTGTCTTTATAATGGAGGTAAGCCAGCAAGGATCTACAAATGTTGGCTAGCTGTTCAGATTAAGGGCTAGCAAATATTTTGTGGCTACTCTCTTATTTTTTTGTCTGTCTTTGCACACAATGTTGTAACAGGATACTGGGAAAACCAGCATTGGATACAGGATGTTTTTTCTGTTTTGTCATTTTGTTGATATGTGGTAAATCTCCTCTAACCAAATTATCTTAATTAAGGCAATTCAGCCTTTGGTTCAGTATTTAACGTCCTGTGAAGATTGGTGCTGGTGATCGTAGTGACTTAATCATGTAGACTTTTGGCCCCCTTTTCTAAACCTGAAGTTGTTCCGCTCTGTGAAAATAAAATATCCACTGGAAAAAGAAAACTCCAACTGCCCACATCCCAGTTGAGTGCTTGGATCATTGGGCCAGAGAATTGTTTTGCAGTCCCTTTCAGTGCTGCAATGAAGGTTAAGGGAAATCCATGCCAAGACATCTGTGGTTTGGTGGTTGGATCTCATGTCGTGTTAGATCATGTATTGCAGGTACTAATGACACTTTTTATGGAAATAGCACCTTTGTCTTTTTTTTTTTTTCCTTAATCTCCTTGTTTGTGTCACCAGTGAATTATTTGGTGAGATAAAATAATTCAGATTGTATATTTTGTCTAGAAAGCACAAAATTAAGTACAGCTTGAAGTGTGGTTTTCCCCTATTTTTTGACTGTCAGATGTGGAACATAAAATTGGTTGTTTGTGTTGGCTTAGCTGTGATATTTCTCTTCTCATTTTCCTCTGTAATGTAAAGATGAGATTAATTTAGGAAAAAATAGTTCATTTCTGACTTCTGTTTTTAATGAGAAAATAGTATCTCTTGGGATAAACTTTCAGATGTTGGAACATTATTGTTTTGAAAGAAACTAATATTTATCAAAGCATAAATTAAGTTTTTTTCACAAGTTAAATAGCTTTTAAATAGACAGCTTTAAAAGCATAAATAACTTTGACTATTACATTTCAGGTTAGCTGTATCTCTATGATCTTATGGGGATTGTATGTCTGCTATTGAATTTGAAGGAAAAATAACAAAAATAGTAATTTGGGTGTAATGTTATTCCCTTAAAAATAATAGCCAGCAAATGGATTTCAGATGTACGTGAACTTCAGGGCTTTTTTTATAAGACCTTGCACATGTATCTAGGCTTTCACTTTTTCTAATTCAATGTTCTTCTCTTAATAAGAAATGAGTGTCAGGTATGTTCTTTGTAGGTGGTAGAAAAAATGATTACATTTTATGTGCTTTATGTTCTAGCACAAAGTGTTTGAAATCCTGAGTTGTGAATCTGTATTTAAAAAGAATCAATGAGCAATGTAATATTCCTTTGTTTCCTTTTTTTAAAAAAGCAAAATAGAAGCACAGTTTTCTGCCTCTAAGGAGAGAGGGAACAACCGAGACTGTACAAATGTAGTATTATTGAGAAGTACAAGGACGTGTTCATATTAGGGCTCTAGATGAAGACTGACTGTTCCACTCGACGCATGCAGATGAGGGTGTAAAAGTGACCGTAATGTGCCATATAAAATGTTAGCACTAGAAAGCTGAACTGCTGGCATGTAGAAATCATCCCTTTGTTCTCTTTCCACGTTCTTCATTTGCTTTGTGCAGTATTTCAAATAAAAAGCAAGACTGTTGGTTTCTTTTATGGGTGGGTTTTATTGTTTGCCTTTTTAAAATAAAACTGCTTCTTTATGTATTGCTTGGTTGCTGGTTTTTTATTTATGTGAATTACTTTTATGTATTGCTTGAGTGTTTTTTTTAATCTCTTCTGTGTTGAGCTGGCTTCAGTGATGATCTTCTTATCATGGTTACAATGATTCTTAAACTCAGCTTTGTTGCAATTTGTGTTGGTGTCAACCATTTAATAAAATTCTGAATTTAGAAATGTGGTCATCCAGTGGAGTGTGCACAGAGAAGGCTGCCCAGCTGGCTTGGCACTCTGTGGTCTAATCTGTTTAGGAATAATTAGTACAAGCATTACAGATAGTTCCAGCCAGGCAGCATTAACACCGAGTTTCTAAGAAACCTCCTGCATCTGGTTTTGTTTCATTAGTGTTGGCAGTGATGGAGGCAGGGGCTGGTGCTGCCAAGGTTGGTACCAGTGTGTGACCCAGGCCATTCTTGGCTGGGGGAGCGGAACACAGAACAGGGGAGTCTATCTTACACCAACACTCTGCTTTAGATTTTGCTTAGGCCCAGGGTGGCAAAATGAAGAGAAATTCTTACTGTAAGTGAAGTTGTGCCGGAAGCTTCTCTGACGTGAACAATCCTCGAACAGACAAGACCATTAAATGCCTATCCAATGGCCTTTTCCTGTGTGTGCTTTTAGTGTTTGGATTTTTCCATTTGTAATGATAACACTGCAATGAAATATGCCACCAAGGCACATCAAAAGTGCTGTGACTGTCAAAAACTAAATGTAGCCTCTAGCACTTTAACAGTAAAAGTAAACTGTTCATCTGTCTCTTAATCTAATATGTTGCTCAGATGAGAAAGAACTGTTAATCAGCAGTAGAGTCTTTGTGAGTACAGACTTAGTAGTAGTAGATTTAATGATAAAGTTTAGTAATGGAAGCCTTGCCCCACACTTGCTCATGTTAAAATTCATTGTGCTTTCCATGACAATTACTGGTGAGAGATCTTAACTTAAATTCTATTTTCTGAAACTAATTTGAGGCACATTTTTTTCAGCAGAGAGATGCTTATCTTTATTCCACATGCTGTTCTGTAGAAATCTGTTTTTACAGTCAGGTGGGCCACATCAAATTTGGCTCTCTGACCAGTCGTGTTTATACTGTTGTTCTTTTGCTGACTGAGAAAAACTTGGCTGTTTAGATGCTAGATTCTGCAGCTTTGATCATGTAGCTGAGCTTTGATTTAGGTTTCCCAGTGTATTCCAAAAGGGACCCACTGAAGGTAGCCCATAGGTAGCACTGAGAAGCAGGACATTTCTGTGCCTCTCCACAGCTGAGTCAGGTAATTCTGAATGGTGGAAGACAATTTCACTGGTATTCACAGTTTGAAATCATCTTCCAGAGTTAAGTGGTTATGTTGATTCCTTCAAAAGTTATTGTTCCTTTAAAAATAAAAAAACTCCCCCCAAATAGAGCAGTTATTTTAAAAAACAGCAAAAAATCCCCCTCTCACTCAGTATTTCAGTGACTTGAGTACTTCCCAAAATACAGTGATCTTTTATCCTCAGCTGTGGTGGATTGACCCTGAGTGGATGCCAGGTGCCCACCAAAGCCATTCTGTCACTCTCCTTCTTCAGCTGGACAGGGGAAAGTAAATATAACTAAAGGTTTGTGGGTTGAGATGAAGATGGGGAGAGATCACTCACCAGGTACTGTCATGAACAAAATAGACTTGGGAAAATTAATAAATCAGAGAACTAAAACTAAATCTTAGAACACCTTCCCCCCCATCCTTCTCTTCTTCCCAGACTCAGCTTTTCTACCCTGAATCGAGAATAAGGGTTATGATCAGTTCATCCACACATTGTCACTGCCACTCCTTTCTCCTCAGGGGGAGGACTCCTCACACTCTTCCCCTGCTCCAGTGTGGGTTCCCTCATGGTGGACAGTTCTCCACAAACTTTTGCGATGTGGGTCCTTCCCATGGGCTGCAGTCCTTCAGGAACAGATTGCTCCAGCATGGGTCCCCAGCTGGGTCCTGCCAGCAAACCTGTTCCTGCATGGACTCCTCTCTCCATGAGTCCACGGGTCCTGCCAGGAGCATGCTCCAACATGGGCTTTCCACAGGGTCACAGCCTCCTTTGGGCATCCACCTGCTCCGGCATGAGGTCTTTCACATGCTGCAGGTGGGTATCTGCTCCACTATGGGTCTCCATGGGCTGCAGGGGCACAGGCTGCCTCACCGCAGTCTTCACTACAAGCTCCAGGGGAGTCTCTGCTCTGGTGCCTGGAGCTCCTACTCCTTCTCCTTCTTGACTGACCTTGATGTCTGCAGAGTTGTTCCACTCACATATTTTCACTACTCTCTCCAGTTGCAGTTTCTCTTCTGCAGTTTGTGTGTCATTCCCCCCTTCTTAAATATTTAAGGTGAGGTGCTACCACCATTGATGATGGGCTCAGCCTTGGCCAGCGGCTGGTCCATCTTGGAGCCAAAGTCATTGGCTTTATCAGACATAGCTTCTAGCAGCTTCCCACAGAAGCCACCCTGGCAGTCCCCCTGCTACCAAAACCTTGCCATGCAAACCCAATACATCAGTCTGTAGAGCTGTAGACTCTTCTGCTCCTGCCTCTGGAGGGTGGGCACTATGCGCCCACCTACAGGCTGAAGATGAAGCTGTAAGTCGTCTCCACCCTTTTGTAAGGTCATGTTAGGAAAGAAATTGGATTCATTTAATTCCAAAAGGTCAGTAGAAAATGAACAGGGAGTAAGGCAGCTCTCAGGGTTGATGGGTATCTCTGCTCCAAGAAGATCTATTTAATGTTTCTTGGTAACAAATGTCTCCAAGTCAGTTTGAGGGATGTTATTCTCTTCTTAATTTCTCAAAGTTTACTTTAATGCTCAATGTGCTGAGCTTAGTAAGTGCTGCTGGTGGCAATGCGCTAAAATTCTGATACAATACAGTTGAAATATATGTAAGGTATTAAAAAGCAAAATTTTTAATCAAGCACAAAAGCATGAACCAGCCATAGCTAAAGATCATCTCTAGGCTGAATGCTGAAGTGTAGGTCTAACATTATCAAATCACTTGTATGTTAAGCAGGTCTTCACTTGCTGCTAGAAGAGTATTTTTGTTGGACTTTTTTGTTTGTTTGTTTGGGTTTTTTTAGTATCTTTTTTGCTGCTTAAAAAAACATCTCAGTGACTTTAGAGGGCACAGTTTTAAGAAAACAAATTTTAAATGAATGCCTAGTGGTACTTAGATTAATCTGGATTTCCCAAATGAAAGTGCCTGTTTGATTAACTGAAGTAGAAGGTGGAAGGGAACAAGGTGTCAGTGTGCTCGCTGGGTCAACAAGAGTCACATCTATCCACCTTTCTGTTCAGTTTTTTAAGGTAACTTATATTTGCTTTCAGATACTGTGTTTGTATTCAACAGTGCTTTTTAGTTTCAATATTCTAAATTCACTTTAAGCCTATTTTATTATAAAACTTTTAAAAATCGATACTGGATAACATAACATAGTGAGATTCAATATTCATTGGCAAAGAAGATGTTCTGTGCTACTGTTCAGATTCCTTACAAATTACATGGGGGAGAAACTTATTGTAAAAGAAAACCTGATGTGTCAGATGCTTAGAGAGTTTAGGATTCCAAGGTACTGTAGAAATTGCCTCCTTTTGTAATATTTCTGACTCAGGAAATATTTGGGAAATTACTGGGATGCAAGCTATGAGCTATTCTGTAGTTCCCATCCCACCCCTAAATTATTCTGGGGTGTGGCAGTGAATGACTACACATATTGGTACCTTCATCTGGAGTGGAATGCTTTTGTTTATAAATTAATATATAGATGAAGGAGCCTGGAACAGTAGCTTAAATTGTAATCTTAAGTGGTATAAATAAGGAAAGAGCCACTGGATCTGTCAAGATTTCAGCTCCATGTTAGATCTTAATACAGAACCATGGCTCTTAAAACATGGCTCTTAAAAATGTATGACTTGAGTAGTAGTAGGAAAGTATTAACTATTAATTTCTGTGGTGGTAATATAAATATTTCTTGTTTTCTCTAAGGGTATAAGTGAAGATACTGTACATTTGTTTCAGTGTACACATTCTGTACCCAACTGTTGAAGAGTCACAACAAGATACTATCAAATAAAGAATTTTATTTTTTTATTAGCGATTCACTTAGATAAACTGATGGCAAGTTATATTTCTTTATAAAAGAGGTGATGCAAGTATTCCTAGGCTTTTTGTGGGAAATGTGGGCAAACAATAATCTTTTATTAGTTTCACCTAAGACTGTATCTGCATTTTTACAATCACCATTTTTTCCATGTGTTGTTTTTTTTTTTCTTGCTGTTGGATTCTCTATTTGAATCACACCCCTTACTAGAAAGATTATATTATGATACCAAAGTACTTCATAAAATCTATTTAACTAATTGGATTGCCATTTAGGTCCTGTTTCCAGCAGATGAGGAGATGAGACTGGTAATTCTCAACAAGTACATTCAAATAGAACAAAGAGTGTGAGATTGGATCTGACTCACAAGAGTCTCCTGTAGTTAAGATGCATTTTACATACCACTCCTTTGCTTTGTAACTTTCCTTCTCTGCTAAACTTTATTATTGGAATAGTTTATCTTTCTGTCCATTGCAGTAAGTATAGCAAGCTGTGAAAAATAACATGTTTTCCAAAGTATGATTGAAGCCCATTATTTCCTTTCAAACAAATAACAGGTTGTACTAAAAAGTTGTTTACACTTCAGCATGTGTGTGTAAAGAAGGAGGCACAGCAATGCTATCAGTATATATATATATCGGTATATATTTAGTAGTCAGTGTATTCATACATTCATAAATATTGGTATATTTATGTATTCAGCCAATGTTATATATTGGTATGTACAAGGTGTCTCTGAATACATCTGTCCTATACTCTCCTATTTCCTACCATATTGGCATTTTTCTCCCATGCTTTGGTTTTACATATGTGTAGTGCTACACACTGTGGTTGCGATCTTTATATGGTGCTTTTTTCTTGTGTTCTTTCACTGAGAAACCAATATAGATGAATCACCATCGCCAGTATATTTTTTGCTCTGGTAAGCTCAAGTACGTGTATTGAATAAATGTGGTTTATTTTTTGAGCAAAAAATGAAATATTATGCCATGAAATTAGGTAGTTTGGTCTGTTTATTAAAAAAAAAAATTGCATTTATTTATTTCATGGGCAGATGAAAAGAGAAATACTGAGCTTTGTCGGGGGTTGTATAACTTAGTTCTGTTTATCCCAGCTAAGATTATTGCTGCTTTTTTAGTTTCTGCTTCTCAGGTTGATTTTTTCCTTTGCTGATGGACTTGTACTTTTGAAAAGAAAGGCAAAATAAACATACGACTTTGGGGAATAATAATAACTCTAACTGAATTTGCTGAATGAGATGACTTTATATCACAGCTCCAGAACGAATCTAGCATTTCAGTTCAGGTTTGTCTGGTTGAGGCTGCTCCCTCACCTAGCCACGGCAGTGTGTTAATTTGATAAAATTTATATATTTTAAGAGAGAATATTCTAGGTAAGCTGTGGAGCTTTTGTAGCTTTTTATAGGTTGGGTGGAGTGATACATGATGGAAAAGAAGGGAAGATCAGAAGCACTTACAAAAATCTGAAAATTATAGGATGAGTTCAGAAACTGAATGTTTTTCCCTCAATACTAAAATGCATTAATGAATACTATCTTGTGGTTAAGACTGTGAGATACTGTTAAGTTCCAGCTCTTAAGTTGAATATATGACATTGGACAAATCACTTACTCTCTCTGTGAGCTGAGTCATGATCTTTGACAGGTTTATCTCTAGCAATTTAAACTGTTATCACTCCTGCCTTCTGCTGAAGGTTACTGACAAAGTCGGTTTAGGCTAATGGGCAGGTTATGAACTGTGTCTGCTGATGAGTTGGCACGTGGGGCCTTTTCCCGTTGTCCTTGCCAAATGGGCAATAATCTTCAGCAGGAGAGTGGAGTAGAAAATAAAGGCAATAACATTTTAGATGCTGTAGTAATGTCATCCAGAGAGGATGCATTAGTCTTTAGTTCTTGATCTGTGAAATTAATATAATACCTTTTTTTTTCCTTTTTCTTTTCTTTCAAACTTTGCCCATTGGTTATTTACTCTGTACCCAAGATTGAAGGAGGTATGAAATCGTCTTATGCTGCATTTAGATATTGGAATGAGGGAACATCCAAGTGCCCTAAAAAAGAAATAATCCATTTCTCTAGTTTATGCAATTCAATCTTTCAGTTGCTGTAATTTAAAGAAAGCTGGCTGAAGTAAATTATTTTTCATTTATTAAATTAATGATGTGCTTTCTTTTATGGTAAATTTTTAATATTTATGCTAAATTGTTGTATACAAAACCAGTTCTAAAAAATAATACGGTTTTACAGAAGCAGTAAATCACTGATTGGAACAGTGTCCTTGCATTGCTAAAGCAATGAATGAGGTAACTAGTAGTAGCACAAAAAAAGCAGAGCTGTTTAACATGAGTTTTCTAATTGGATGTTGACGCGTAACTTGATTTTTTAAGTTTTTTTTTAAGTGATAAGTGGAACAGATCTGTTTTCTATTAGGTATTTGTCATTCAAAAAAACCCTTAAATCTCTTTGCTTTTTAATGAAATGAGCACGTATAATTTGTATACTTAGAAAACGTTTAGTTTCTGACACATTTAGATCTTCTTTGTGGGTATAATAGATAAGAAATCTCAAACATGGAAGTACTGCATATTGATGGTGTTTATGCTGGGATATTGTGTGGTATTTTTCAGATGATATATGTTACTCTTGAACTCTGTAGCACAAGAAATTAAGGTTGCTTACTCATAAATGGGTTTTTAAAGATTGTATCTACACACTTGTTGAAATGGAAATCATTGTACTGATGAAACAGAATGAATAGAAATTTCCCAATGGCAAGCAGAGTGTTAAAAGAACATAGGCAAGTCTTGGCAAAATTGGTTACAAACCCCTTGTAGATTATAGCAACGTAAATCAGATTTTTTAGCATAAATTAGATTAGCTGTATAGGATGCTGTGTTTGTGTATTGGTTTTGTTTTGTTTTGTTTTTTAATTAATGTTTAAGTATTTCTATTATACATTCAGTAAGCAGAAAAAGGGTCTTTTTCATATTGCAGCTGTATGTGTATACAGTTTTACTAATATGCGGTTGAATGTTCACCTCAAAGTAATAATTAAACTAGGATAAAGTCTTGTCTTTAGCCCTTTTTCATGTGTAATCCCAAATTACTTGTATGATGTCATTTTATAATACAGTTTTTAAAACCTTGGATACACGTGTGTTTTGGTTTACTCTGTTTAGATTGATAAGACTTAATCAGTCTTATGAGAAGTACATAGTAAGTCACCGCAGAGCATGTTGTGGGTTAAGTATAGTACCTTACAGTAGTAGTAAAAATTTGAAAACAGAGATTACCCAAGTTTCAACATTGTTTTCTTTATGTTATATTGCATAATAGAAGAGAATAAAACTTCTCTGCCTATTTAATCTCTTGATCTTTTTGAGAAATTAGCTGTACAAATTCACCTTTTATAAAGTGTGTTCCTAAATTATGTGATAGGTATATAGGTTTCTTCTAACTGGTTTTCTGCCATTTGTACAAATAGGATTTTTTTTGTGTGTGTGTGTGTGTGTGTGGCATGGTGCTTTTCTGAAGGCAAGATATTCTTAAATTAATCCATAATAAGAATGATTGACTCACAGAGCTCGGAGCTTTCTTTTGGGCTAGTTAATGAAATCTGGAGATTAAATACAGGAAGTGTTACCCTATGGACCAGAAAGTGTTATAATAACCAGTTGTATACGTTACCATGTTAGCTGTAAAATTAGTACAGTCTTTCCTAAAAGTCAGTATGTATGCATCGTTTCAGAATATGGTGTTAAAGATGCTATCAGATTTGTCTCAAGCCATCGAAGAAAGCAGAAGCAGCATTATGCCACATCACTGCTAGTCATCATGACTGATAAAATTCACAGGTTTTCCTCTCCTTATTTGAAGTCTAACTATGCTATTATGAGTAACTATCATGCTATTACGAGTAACTACAAATATCTAAAATAGGAATAGAAGCAAATGTTTCAGGTTATTCTGGGCAAATTTTGATACAGAAAATGTAAACCATGAGGTGTGGCCTCCAATATTTTTGCTTGAACTGAGGATTTCAGCTTGTTTGCTACTTAAAATAAAGCCCCTAAATCACCGAAATTAGAATTTCCTCTACTCTGTGAAAACCTTTTCAACAACCCCCACATTTGACTCCATGTTTTAAGGTAAATTTCACTTTTGAATTAAGAAATCTAAAAATTAAGGAATTTTTTTCTTCAAATGTATTATTCATTGAAACATGGGAAAAGCATACAATCTATCAGCTGTACATGCCTCCTACTGCATCTTGTCCTTCAAAAGGAGGCTGGTTTTCTAAGTACTGGGGACTTCCAGTAGGCAAGTTCAAAGTAGGTTGACTTTTTCAGTTCTTCTTTGAAGCTTCAATTTGTCAATTACTGTAAAATGTCTTTTATTTTTACTTATGCTCCCAGTGTTTTGCTTCATAAAAGTGCCTGGTTGAGTAAAGGGATAAAGCAACTGAAGTGAGTTGCATCATTTTACAGTTCTTCTTAATTAGACTTTCTTGTGGTTTTAGTTTACATTCTTTGTCATTCCATGGTAGCCAAAAGCTTTTCCTTAGAGGTCGTTAGAAGAGATGTGATACTTTAAGGAGAAAACTGTAGTAATTGTCTGTAGTTCTTGCAATAAGAAAATTGAGTTCAGTTCAAATCACACTAAATGTGCTTAGAATTGGTGTTTGTTTGATGGACTCTGTGTGTTACCTTACATGTGGGGTTGTGCAGAAAAGAATTTATTACTCGTTTTTTTAAAAAAAAAATAATTGAAGGTGATCACAACGTGTAAGCCATATCAAGTTGTAAAAGCAGTATTATTTAAAAGGAATATAGTTCTCCATCATCTCCGTGCTGGAAAAAGGACATTAATTTTTGTTAGCCAGGCAGAGTTGTCTTCATTTGCAGGAGCGGGTGTAATCACCCTCTGAACCTTCCTCCTCCACATCCTTTACTCTGTTTCTCAAGCATCGAGGCCTGTGCACTTCTGATCCCAAATGTTCGTGTGCAAGCGTAAAATGTAAGACTATGGTTGTAGAATGTTGTGTTTCCTTGGCTCCTATTAATCTGAAACAGAGCAATGCCCTCTGAAGAGAGCGAGTGAGGTTGTTGTGTTACAGCATGAAGCTGCTGAGCCGTCGAGGAGGGAAGTCGAGGTGGCAGGGCTGGTTTCCATGCCGCTGGCAGCTGGGCTCTGGAGAAGACACAGGCTCCTCGGGGCCTCCACTGCTGCTCCTCTGAAGTGGCTGGAGCTTTTCGCTCTGGCATCTACGAGATGAAAGCTACTCTTACGTCGAGTTCTAGTGAGTACGTAGGAGGCTATTTGAATTTTTCCCCTGAAGACAGTAGTTCAAATACTCCTGTTGGAATGGGAATTGGTCCCCTTTTAACTCTCGCTGTTATTTGCTGCCCTGTGATTGAGGAGTGAGATGGTAAATCTGTGATTGAGGAGTGAGATGGCAAATAGTGCTCGTCCCGCAGGCAGCTGGAGGGCGGACAAGCAGAGCAGCAACAAAGTGCTGGGGGTTTCAGCCCGGGGAATGAGGAGCTGGTTGGCAAAGCTGAGAATGATTTGGGTTGATCTTTGCACCTATTTGTTTGCAGAAGTAGAAATGATCTGAACTGAGGGGTGGATTGCGGGGGGCCCAGTTTGAATCCTGAAGTTAGCTTCAGCAGCAGGAGCCAGCTAACAGGGCTGTGGAAAACCCTCTGGCTGGTGACTCTGCTGCAGGGACTGGCAGCAGCTGGGTTATTAAGTGGGATTGAAAAAAGGAGAAAAAAGGAAAAGGATCAAGAATGAAATACCGTGTTCAACATATCAGCTGTCCTTTTATAAGAGAGGCCTCTGGTTTTCCACAGCAAGTAGTTTGACATGATATGGAAGCACCTTGTTGTGTGATTTAACATGCTGTTGTAGTGTTTCCAGTGGCAGTTCTCATTGCATGAGACTGCGAGCTTTTGGAGGCACAGAAATATAAATAAAAGGAAAAAGAGAAACAAAGACTTCATTTTTCTTGCTAGCGTGTAGCACAGGCATGGGGAGAAATATCTGGTGAACTAAAAGAAAAGGAGAAGAAATGTTTTTCCCTCCAGGGTTGCTGGTTCACAGTAGATTGTTGTAATCTTGAATCCTTTCAGTGTCTCCTCATCCACTAGAAACCTTTTTTTTTTTTTTCCTCTCTCCCCTCCAGAGATTTAAATTGTGCCTTTCTCACTTGGTTGACTAGGGACTTCAGTGTGAACAGTGTTGTTAATAATGTTTTGTATCGTTTTTATAACAGTAAGTTTTTCATAACAGCTTGTATGTAATGTTTATTTAAAATAAGTGTTCTGAATAATCCTTTTTAAAATCTTTGTGTCCCCACTCTATATATTTCTGAGAGTTAGGCTTGATTACTAAGGTATATTATAATATGTAGGAGTTCTAGGGTAGTTTAACATTTGGAGCTTCTGCAACTGCCATTCTCCTGTAATCTTTCTTTGGATATTTTCGTATTTAATTACAAACAAAGGCATAGAGCTGTGGTCAAGGGAAATTATATTAGTCTGTGTTGCTGGCTGTGAAAATGCCATTATTTGAAATTGAAGGTCATTTGTTTTTTCGACTCTTAAGTTAAAATTATACTTTTCAGGTATTTTTTCAAAGCAACGTATGATACCTCTGTATACATGAGGAGTGGTTATTAAAAAAAGTTAATTCTCTGCTAATACGGTCCGAGCTGCACCACGGTGTTACTGAAGCGGGAGGTCGGCCTTTGTTCTTCAGTGCCACAAGTGGCAATAGCAACAGTGTGAATATGTTGTGAAAACTCTGTCAGTATAGCTAAATTAATTACATCACTGCTAAATGAATTCACAGTTTCTAAGAAAAGGTCTGAGTATATTCTTTATGAAGAGTGCATGTAGATTGGTCTGAGATGGGTGGGGGAGCAACCTTTTTTCTCCTAGGAACATGTGATTAAATGTTGAGGAAAGTATGGAAGCAATGAGAAAGAAGAAATTATAAGAGAAAATAAGAATATCCTTATATTTTGTATTTTAATGCAGTATTTCATTGTGTCTACAGTTAGTTCACTAGCTAATTAGTTTATGGGTAAAAATCTTTCAGATTACACTGAAGTATAACATGAATATTTGTCTCTGAGCATTCTCCCAAGCCTTAATTATTTCCTTTTCATTTTTTTTTTCCTTAGACCGAAAGAGTGTATGTGTTCTCTTTTAAAGACCAGAACAAAAGTGGCAGGAGAAAATAAGGCAAGAATGAGTTGCAATGTGTTACAAAAGGATGAATGACATTCCTAAGGGAAACAAAGTAGGAGGGCAGGGCAAAGGTCATTTAAACGCTGGACAGTAGCAGCTATTGTCTGCTGGGAAAAACTAGGGCCAACAAAAAGCATATTTCTTCTAAAGAACTTATATTCCCTGCAACAAATATTCAGAGAAAACAAAACAAATTCTAACCTTCAGCATTCTTCAAGTGCTTCCGTCTAAGACTCAAACCCCTTAATGCATCTGCAAAACGGAGACCTATTCCCAAGAAAGTTAGTTAGGTTTTAACTGTAAATTTGTTTCTCTAATGTATTCAGCTACATGTTTGGAGGGATCAGAATGGAAAATGCTGTATTTTTTAACTAGCATGTTAAAATAGTCCCCTTTTCTGTAGTGTTCAAAACATGCTTCGTATTCAAATAACATAGTAGGTCTTTATTGCAGAAAGCTGCTGTTCTGCTTTTACTATCAAGCTGCTAATGAGCTCACTTGTGCCAAAATATGAATAAATACTAGCGCTTGTTCTTGTAGAAATGGATGTTCTGTCTGGCTTCTGGAAACACCAGATAACTTCTAAACCATAACCTTACACTATTTACTTGTTTTGAGAAACAGAAGAACAGGGGTTAGATTAATTTAAATTATTTTTTTTGTATGGGTGTAATAAAACGCACAAAATCTGCTGTAGTAGAGATGCTGACTACCTATGTAATAACAAGCAATTTTTAAGATCATTCTGTGTGCGTTGCCCTAAGTGTAAATATGTGTGTGAGCATCTTTAAATCATCACTTGTGATTTTAAAAAGCCTTTTGCAAGCTATAATAACATAGTCGTTAACTATTCCATTAAATAATTTTTTGAAATACTGATTAGTTTTTCTTGGATTTCCTGACATAATTTGTCTTTTTTTTTTTTTTTTTGGAGTAACTGAAGTCCCACTGTACATCTGGAGATGGCTGATTTCTAATTCATAGAGCCTTTGAAATGCTAATACATGAGCAGTATATAGAAAATAGCTAGGCTGATGGGCATTAGCTTTTCCATTTTCAGTTGCCTTCCTCAAATACTGTAATCCTAACTATGAGTCAGACTTCAAAATACTCTTTCAGAATGGGAAAGTAGTTTACACAGTGAATTTAAATGGTCCATTTAACAGAGTTGCTCTTTCTTTTATGATGTTAGCTGCAGTAGTTTTTTGGAGTTTGTTGATTATTCAACATTGGAAAATACATTTGCAGAGCATGGGTTTTCAATGGCATTTGCCTTCAAGTAGGATGTGGAGAGAAATGTGTATATTCACTTTTTTTTTGCTATTACTGTTTTTAACAATTGGGAAGTGTACCACGGTTATAAAGTTTTTAACTTTTGTGCTTAGACTTTAGGTTACACCTGAGTTTGTACTGATGAAAGTACAGATAACGATGGCATGTCAGCCCAATCATGATATTTGAATCAAGTCTTAGTTGCCCATATGAGGGAATGGAGCTCAGTCCATTTTGAGGAAGGAAAGAGTGAGATTGCCAGGGAAGGGGAGAGAAGAGACAAAACAAAACAAAACAAAATCGTTAAGTCAATAAAAGTTGCACATTGCATCATCCATTTTCTCCTGGGACAGATGTATTTATACAAGGTAATCTATAGCTAACTGATAATAAAGTCTAAGACAAGAGAAAATAGATATTATAGGTCTTAAAGCAAGGGACAAATTCTATAATCTGGTCTGTCTATGGGATATAAATAATGCTTTGTTCTAAGAATTTGGGTTTGAGTAACTTACAAGCAATTGCATGATTAAGTCTTCTTTCCTCCTCCAAGGTATTTAAGTGGTAATTAAGCTGGTCCACTCAGGCAGGCAGGGCCAGGAAAATGCTGCAAACCAGGAGTGGACCATGTTTTTTTTCCTACAAAGGCCAATAGCTTAATTTCTCTCTATTTTCAGAGATTGACTCTAATAGCTGGTTCACCTCAGGCAACCTCCACAGCAAAGGCTGATATAGCAATGTTACTTAGTGTGGACCCCACCGAAATACTGTCTCAAGCATTGTAGATAGAAACTGCTCTTCTCACATTTTTGCTCTTGAATATTTGGAAAGGAAAAGCGTTCCTTCTGTTTGGATATCACATCATTTGGTCTCTTGGTGGCCAGCTGAGCACTTCAGATGTTATATCTAAAGTAATGGTTGTCTGATGTCTTTCTTTTCTCTAGACCTCGTAATCAAACAAAGTTCAATATTCATTCATAACATGGTATGCATTCATAAGTAGGCAGTAGTTTCCTGTATGGAAAAGTGTGTGTTTGTATGTAGTTTTGCATGATGATGTTTGCCATCACTGGTACCTGGTGCAGGGATCTCTAGGTGTCCTGTATCCTGGAAAGAAGAGCTAGAGAGAAAGGAGCAAAACCAGTCAGCTAAAGGGAATGAGCACTTTTGGTTGTTAATTTTTCATCTCTTATCTGTAAAATGAAAGTTACACCACTCCCTCATCTCATTGAAGCAATTTTTAATATTTATGAATAACTTTATTGTGCTGAACATAATTAAAGCCTTGGTGAGGGAAACTGAAAATTTAGTATTCTGGGTTGGTCAAATAAGTAAGACATGGAGACTTACAATCACTGATTAATGATAAGAAAGCAGTATAACGCAGTCTTGTCTCTCAGAAGTTGAAACGGTGCTCACATAATTAGAGACTGCAGTATGGTGCATATATAGGGGGATAATGTAAAGTTCTGCAGGCAGTCTCAGTAACTTGGAGGACTGGAGTGTGTGATGTTACTGGCTTTAACATAAGTTGTATTTGAAAGGGAAAGACAGTGGAAGAGCAGCCTTGTGTCTAAATGTAAATTGGTTCCAGCAATGAACTAACGAGACGAGCTTTTCTGTATTGTTGGAGGGGTTGCTGTGTTGTTTGACTAAAATGCCTTTCATCTTCAGATCCTGGTATGACAGCAGTAGGTGAAGTACAATCTCTACATTATCTGCTTTTTCTCTGTCTCCAGAGAGAGCAGGTTTTTTTGCCTGGATAGATGAAGTTAAGCCTGATATATTACAGTTTACTTTTTTTATAGTTTTTTTTTATCCCTCTGGCAAAAAGAGGGCGGGGGAGGAGAGCTACTGAGGTCCTCCATGGGATGACACTTGCTGAGCCGGTTACTTGGCTGTCAGAAATCTGGGATCTTATCAGTCCAGTTTATTATTAGACTTTTGCATGATTTGTATTTCAGTCTGTAACCAAGGCAAAATGCTAACGCTTTCTGAAACTAATGGGAAAAGTCGTCTTTAGATTCAGATCCTAATTTGTGTTGCAGTGTGTCATATCAATACCCTTCCTCTTAAATAAATAAAATAAAAATTAAATTAAAATGATGCATTAGCTTTGTGGAGGGATCTCCTAACTTGCACAGGGCATGCCTTTCCTGTCTTCACCCTCTCATTTTCCATACGTCCTTTCCCATGCTTCATTTGGTAAATATTTTAATAAAATAAATTAAAATGCTGTTTGGCATAAAGTTTCTCTGTTCATAGTGCAGGTTTCTGTGGCATCACTACTCCTTCATCTTGGGACAAAAAAATCAACACAATTGAGCTTTTGATGTTTCTGGAAGGGACCAGTTGAGCAGACTAATATCTGTCACTTACCAGAGGAATTGCTGAGCTCCCCGAGGAAATGGGTTGTTGCTCAGTTGATGTGGGAGGTGTAGGTCTGTCTGGGTGTGCTTCTGCTCTGAAAGCCTCTGCAGACATCTTGTTCGAGTCTCAGGTAGACTACTTGTCCAAAGCTATTCCCCGCTCCACTTCGTTTCATCTACATACATGCATGGGATTTAAATAAATAATAGCTGTAAGTAGTAATAAATGCAAGGCAGACGGGATCAGCTAATGTTTGGGCAGTTAATGATGCAGAATTGGTGTCTTTGCTAGAAAAAATGTAATTGCTGGATTTGGAAAAAAAAAACCAAAACATTACTTCAAGAATTTGTTTGGCAAATGCTAAAAACCAATAAAATAAAATTGGGGAGTTAATCCATATAATTAAAATGTAGAAGGTTAAACTAACAGTTTTAGAAGCTTAATAGTTTCCTTTTTTTTTATTACATTGCATTTTTGGAAGCTTCATCAGGATAGGATATAAAAAAAGTTATTCTTACTCAAAGACTTTGGAAAGAGCTGTTAATTTTATGGAGAGTAGAAGATAAAATTGAAGACTAGAGAAGCAGAAAACTCTTAACCTGTAAAGTAATTAACTATACCAGGAATAACCACTTGTAGCAAAGACATGAGGGGGAGAGAGTTTGCAGTCACAGTGATAGTACAGGTACTTAAATGGAGTTATTGATAAATATGATTTTTCATCTACTAACACCAAGGAGCCACAAGAGAATAATCTTGTTGCTTGGAATAATTTGGAGGAGTTTTAAAACTCTTGAAAAAGTGCAGATTTCTTCAATTTCAGGTGTTGAAAGGCAGATCTCCATTTCTCAGCTGCTACATTCAGATTTGCAAGGAAATCTTTTTGGGTTATGACCTCTGCGTATGTGTAAATATAAAAAAATTATTATTGACGTTCTTGAAAGGCATTTCAACTTGAATTCTCTTCTGGTTGAAGGTTGCTTATTTTCATTAGACTAAGCTTTAGGCCTGTACCAACACTGCAGTGACCTGTGATGGCTTTTTGTGTCTTCTGTGTTAACTGATCCCACAGTATTTGGAGTCTGCTTATCACACTCGTGTCCCCTACCCGCCAGCTGGTGTCAAATGATGCATGTCCTCAGCAGCCACAGAGAACAAAGCTGAGGATGGCACTAACGTGGCACTCTGCCTCTTCTCCTGCCTGCTTGTTTTAATGCAGCTTGATAGAGAGGGGAGTGGAGCTGGCCAAGACCGCAGGGATTCCTTTTTGAATGAAACCAAGCTAAAAATTGCCTTTGGCTCCATAGCCAACGTGGAACATTTCATACAAGTTGGATTTTTTTTTTTTTTAAATCATGATTGCTTCTTGGAATTTTCATCCACGTTATTAAGATTTATATTCTAGCTCATGTTTAGAGCAGATGTTAATAACGGTTATTATTTAGAACAAGTTTCCAAAGTATGTGTGGCTTTCATTATTGTTGTCTTTAATATTTTTAAAGAAAATCAATGACATGCTTTTGAAATACATGCTGATTTATAATGATGACAATGCTGATTTGTAAAATACAGTTCTTTCAGTTATGTTTTATGTTAAGCTCCTCTGTACAGTATTCAAAGACTCATGTCGAATTTAACAGAAGACTTCTGTGTAGAGTTAATTTCAGGGGCAGTGTTACAGATGTAGATAGAATTGCTAAGGAATATTTTTTTAATTGTTTCTTGTATTTAAATACCATTTAAAAGAGAAGCTTTTATCAGCTGCAAAGACAATTTAGGAAACCAAACTGTATTATGTTTTACACATCTGGATAAGCTGTAACTTGTTAGCAGTGTGTTTGCAGAGGCCATTCAAGTCAGCGCTGTGTTTACCCACACAAAACAAGTTAAGTATGTTCCTGGAAATGTCTTCTCTCCCTAGCTTAAAAAAGAAAGAAAAAAAAAAAAAAGAGAGGAAGTGTCTGACCTGTCATAACATCTAAATAGGTTAATTGGAAAAATCCAACTGTCAAACCTTAGGATGCTAAACTGTTGAGCAGTTGGAGCTCTGCAAAACCAAACAGGAACGTGTATTTAGCACTTCCAACTGAAAGTTTGGGAAGCACAAAAATAGTGTGATGCAAGGAGCACTGGAGACACCATCTTGCCAAGGTTGGCCATTTTTATGTAGAGCTAATTATTTACATCTGGAAGTTTAAACTAAATATAAGATGCTAATGTAGACTTAAAAACTGTAAGGAAATTAAATTTGAACACTTGAATAATGAGATAATAATTTTTATTTCCTTTAGGCAATGTAATAAATTTGCAATGTATTTTGTCTGGTGCGTGGATGACAAATGAGGTTTGTGGAAGCCTGTGCATGCAACGCAGCAGAGAGCTGAGAAGCAGAGCGGCGGCGTGTTCGTTTTTTCTGAAGGGTAGAATTTTGTTTGTATTTCAGGAAGATCTCATTAATACCTAACCAAGGTGGAGATACGTTATAAGGAAAGGACCCTGATATGTACCATGAGAGACTTTTGTTGGTGTTCCAAAAAGAATGTAATATAAAATGAAGACCTGCTTTAGAAATTATTAGTTTTATTCTATATGGACTTCATATGTTCTTTTTTTTTTTTTTAACACTGTCAAGAATGTAGGATAGCTAATCAAAAAAGTTCTGTTTCTTTGTGTTTTATTTGATACTTTGGAAAAAGAACTGTAGTAGCAGTAGACTTGCTTTTGCATCTTAAGCTGCTTTTAAATAGAAAAACCATGGCTTCTTTTTTTTTTGCATTTAGATTTCTTCCTCAGTCTGCAAAATTTGTGAGTTGAATCCAGGGAACTGAGAAAAGTAGTTTCATACGGAAAGTCTTAAAAGTTCAGTAAATAAGGGTTGCTGTTACGATCATTATCACAGAAAGTTATTCCTTTGGCCTTTCCTTCCTAAATTATATAAAGACTTTTAAGGGATCCAGAGAAAACTTCAGTCAGGCCTATTAATAAGGAAGATTTGAGCTGCCTGTAGAGGAGACAAAGTGTGCTTTGAGAGGTACGTGGCAGAATGTGGTTTGCTTCTTTCCGTCTTGTACTCCAGGTGTCATAAATAATGTTAAGGATTACTTAGTCTTTGTTACCAGCAACTTGAAGCCTTCAGGATGGTAGGGGGAACGGCTTCCAACCTCATGTTTAAAGAAAAGAAAAAAGTCAAATTTGGAGGTAATTGTAATTTAACTTTCAGATTTTGGAACTGCAGCATTACCTTTTTGGCCTTTTTTTCTGGAGAGTCTTAAATGTATTTGTGAATACATTAGAGTGTGTATTTAAGTAACTGCAATGCCTAGAGTTTTAAAATGAATACTAAAATCAGAAGACTGAAAGTTACAAAAACTGGAATAATGTGAACAAATTATGGAAGCTCGTGAAAATTGGCACATGTGTAATTATTCACATGGGTAAATATTGTAGAGCTGCAGAACTTGTGCTTGTGTGACTTTATCCTTCTTTGATATTGAGGAGATCTTACTTTGGTGCAGTGCAGTGCTAGTAAAGGTAACTTTAATGTAATCATTCTGATTTGACAAATCCTAGATTTCAAAATACCTTCTCACAGTTTGCTTCCAATATAGAGAATACTGGAAATATATTTCTTTAACTGGAGTTACCAGCAGACAGCTGTAAACAACAGCTTGTTGTATTGGAAGGATTTTTAATGCAGTTAGGAAAAGACCTTCACAGGCTTTCTGTATCGATTCTTGTGGTCTGGCTTCTGTCTCCTCCAGTATTCATAATTGATAAAAATGATGAAATAGGATCAGTGTGAGAAAGGCTTTTGAGAAAAGTTAGTCTGTTGGGAAATAAGAGAAGACATTAAATAGTATTGGAAGGAAGAAGAGAGCAAAGAGAGATTATATGTAATTAGCTATCAACTCTTTAAATGAACTTTTTAAAAAAGCATAAGAAGTGAAAGAATTATTTACTCCTTAAGCACTCGATGTAATGTTAAGGGAAGTGTCTCAAACTCGAATTCTTCACTACAGTGTTCTTTTTCTGAAGATCTTACACTGCTTGTATTAACATAATTTTAGTTTTTAAAAATATAGATAATTATTTTACAGAATGTATTGAAACATATAAAATATGATTTAAGTATAATTTCCTAGTCCAATAATTCAGTTATTTTGGGTTGTCATAATGAAATTCAAGACAAAGTATTGGGTGCTTAGAAAAATACTAAATTATGTTCAGTATAAGCAACCCCTGATGTGTATGTACATGTTCTGTGGTACAAAAGGGCTACTTTTCCAAAGCTGGGTAAAAAAAATAAGCAAACAACCAATTTAGCAAAAATATAAGAAGTGGCAGAAGGAAGGAATAGCAGTTAATACCGATTACAGCTTGATGTTATCAGAAGAGTGGTGGTAAATAATGGGCTAAGTTACTGTGTGTTACACAAGTACTTCAAGAAGCATCTAAATCTTTGCAGCATGGTAAGCCAGTGGAAACCTCCTAATGGAAGCGATAAATTGTTCATCTGTCGATGTTTGCAGTTTAAGACTTGGTGTCTTTCTGGAAAAAGTGATTTTCTGCATCACAGGCTTAATGGGCTCTTTAGAAACAACCTTAAAGGCAGGCTTTCAGGGACAGACCTACAAGCCAGCTCTGTGGAAGGCAGCAAATTTTGGACAGAATGGTCTGCATCAGTATTTCTACACTATGCTTTCCAAAACTGTGTCTAGGGTTACATCAAATCCTAAACCTCAGCCATCTTACAAAGAGACAACAGGGTTGAGTGAATAAAGAGAAAATTTGGAGTGTCCACAAAACTTGACAAGATGGACAGTTAGGAGAAACAATGGGATTTTATTGCTGTCCTGGTTTGAGTGACACAGGATTAATTTCTCTTTCAGTAATTTTACTTTTCAGTAGCATCACTTCTAATGCTTGGGAAAACTGCATTTTTTAGAAGACTCTAGTGTCTGAATATGTGAATATATTTACTTTATAGCCAGCTATGGTGTGCGAATTTCAAGGTCTCAGTGCTTGCCAGGTGCAGAGACAAGGAGGAGCGAGACCTGGACCCAAACTGGCCAACCGAGTTATTTCATACCGTGAACATCACATTTAACATAAATTAGATAGTCTACTGAGGATTTTTCGTTTCTCTGATGGCTGTGATCCTGAGAACTTCTTGCCCCAGTGCCAGACCCCTGAGCCCTTTTCTTTCTCCTGAAGCTGTAGCTCTCGCAGTGTCTGACAGCTTCTGCCCACTGGTGGGAGTGTGCAGCTCTGTGCTGATAGAATGGGTTGGGTATAATCCTTGTATATTTTAT
>BJBW01000063.1:0-39191 GCA_004320125.1 Scolopax mira | reverse complement strand
ATAATTTGTTTGGAGCTTTGAGCTCAAGTCAGTGGGTTGAAAAGTGTTTACCTTGCAGGAAAGTTGAATGTATGTGACAGTGGCATGTATATTGGCCTAATACCAACTTTGTCGTACCACATGCATGTTTTGTACCTACATGAATATATATTCAGGGCTTTTTATTCAGGACAATTTCTGTGTCAGCACCAATTTACACAAATGTGCTGAGTGGAACAATTACAGAGCTGAGGGCCGTGTTAATGCAGATGTGATTCACAGGGTTTTACTATACATTTGTGTTTCTGTTAAGAATGATCAGTATGATTCTATGTAAGGTAATCTCATACAAGAGCTGAGAAATACCAGCTCCATTACTGGTGGGCCTTTAGGTGCAGGCTCTCCTACTAAGGGGACAACAAGTGGAGTTTCAGTTTGAGTATCCTGCTTGAGGAGTTGTCTTCCATCAGGTCTTCCTGGAATCTGAATCAGAGAACTCTGAAGCAGCATGACTGAATTCTGCTTTCCAAATATATCTTAACCAGCTTAGTAGCATGAATAGTTAAAAAGAGAGAATTAAAGAGCTGTCAGCCTCTCATTAGCCTATCTGATTCTTAACTCTTGGCTCCAAAGCAGTGCTTTCCCATAATAATGCATTACGATTGAACTGCGTAATTAAAATGCTTTTTATCTAAATGAGAAAGTTGTACTTCTTGTAAGTTGTTCTTGAGAATTTATTTGTGGAGCATAATTATTCTGTGCATTCCCTGTTAATGTAAGTAGGTGGTTATTAATTTGCTTACCATGGAGTCTCAAAGGCAGGAGATCCTTATGCAGTAGGAGCTCACAGGCTCCTTGAAGTTTTAGATGTTAAAATTGCTCAAGAAGTGCATGGTCTCAGCCCAACGGAAGAGCTTACTATCTCCTACAAAAGAGTTTCTAATATCTACTCCATTCTTATTGTTAGTGATTTTATCTGAGCAGTTTTACTATCCTTAGGAGGCAGGTTTTGGGAAAAAAATCTGTCTGGATATCATGGAATTAACTTTCATGGAATAAACTTCTAGTGTGATTAACCTGGCTAGAACAAGAACTGTTTTAATTATTTCAAAGAAAACATTGAAATCATGGCATGTATCACATTTTACAACCAGAGAACTAAAAACATCTTTAGGTTGGAAAGCTTTATATCGATATTAGCAAGTAATCTGCAGTGGGAATGGATCCATAGAAGAAAAACAGAGGGTGCTGAGAATATGGTGGCCATAGCCTGTATTTTTTCAGAGGTAATACTTTGAACAGACTCTACTTTGATTCCAGGGAATACAGGAACAGTAAATCACTGTTGGAGCACATCTTCCATTTTAGTTTCATCAAAAAGTAATGCAGTTCATATACTTTAAAACTGCTTTAGAATGAAAAAAAGAGATGTACGAGAATATGCTACTTATTACACATTATCTTACATATAGCTATTTCATTAAAGTCATTATATAGAAGTATATATTTTCATTTATGGCATGAACACATAAATAAAATCTATGAGCAGTCCTGAGACAGTTAATAGTATAAAATATAAATAACCCCCCTTTGTTAGGGAAGGAAAATGGTCATTTTCATCGAACTGTATAAAAACAAATAGATTGTTTCCTTTGTGTTTATGTCATAGACAAATGGACAAAAAAATTACCTTCCTTAACTTTTTCAAATACCTGAGAGTAAAAAAAAACCCAACCAAACGTCCTTGTATAAATGTGTTTTTCATAGATACTGATAAATTTTTCATAGAGACTGGTAAATTGCAGTGCAAGTCCAAGAGATGCTTCAGATTTTGTTTTACAAAATTACTACAAAGTTCTCATAACATTTGGAGAGACAAAGGGCTTTTAGGAAAACTCATATGATAACAGGATAGAATTGCTATTAAATTGTTGTTCAAAGTAGAAAGGATGTGTACTTTGAAATAGAGGACTACTTTCAAGAAGCAGCTTTCTGTATCTAATACTCAAAGCTTACCATTTTGAGGCTGTGTCTACCAAATACAAAATTGATGGGGAAAGATTTCCTGATGAAATAATCTGTAAAAGAGAGATTTAATCTGTGTTATGACAGCATAATAATGATCAACTTGTTACTTTAATATATCTTCCTCTGCCTGCAGTGAATGAGAACACAGTTGCTGAAAGACTGTTCATTGGAGTAGTTTGAATGCTTCTAGTTTCTGTGGCACAGTAAAATCTGGTTTGTTGTAACCAACTAATAATATAATGCCACCTGTGTAGGTGGACTAGAGGACCAGAACTGCTGTAAGCAATCCCAGACCAAACAGAATTCTCTGGACCTAAGTTCTGGTAGTTTTTCTGTGGCAAAATACTGAGAGGTGAACAGGTTATCCTTTCAATGTAAGCTTCTTTTGCCTAGCATTTCTAGCCCTTGTTCACCTGTCAGGCTTAAGAATGGTAAAACCCAAACCTCTTGGATAAACAACTGCAGCTCTGAGGAAAAAGACCTGGGAGTTCTTGTGGATAACAGGATGACCATGAGCCAGCAATGTGCCCTTGTGGCCAAGAAGGCCAATGGCATCCTGGGGTGCATCAAGAAGAGTGTGGCCAGCAGGTTGAAGGAGGTTATCCTCCCCCTCTACTCTGCCCTGGAGGCCCCATCTGGAGTACTGTGTCCAGTTCTGGGCTTCCCAGTTCAAGAAGGACAGGGAACTGCTGGAGAGGGTACGATAAAGGGCCACAAAGATGATTAAGGGCCTGGAGCATCTCTCCTATAAGGAAAGGCTGAGGGACTTGGATCTTTTTAGTCTTGAGAAGAGAAGTCTTAGGGAGGACCTGTTCGATGCTTACGAATACTTAATGGAATGGTGTCAGGAGGATGGGGCTGGTCTTTTCTCAGTGGTGCCGACAAGAGGAAATGGGCACAAACTTGAGTATAAGAAGTTCCACCTAAACATGAGGAGGAACTTCTTTCCTGTGAGAATAGTAGAATGCTGGAACAGGCTGCCCAAGAGGTGGTGGAGTCTCCTTCTCTGGAGACATTCAAAACCCGCCTGGAGAAGTTCCTGTGCAATGTGGTCAGGCAGAATGGAGGCTGAGGAGGTTATGGAGGCTGATGGGAAGAGCTTGCAAAGGTACTGTGACAGCAGAGGGGAGTGAGGTGATGCCAGATACGGCTGGGAAGTGTCTAGATAAACTCAAGGCTTGGATCGGTTTTGTTTTCTAGACTAATGCTTCTATTTATTTGCATTTATATGCATTTATAATGCATTTAAATGCATTTATTTGAGCAACGTGCAGCATAGTGCTCTCTGTAGGCATTGAGCAGTGCTACGCTGAGCAGAGGGCTCATTTGCGCCAGGCTGTTTGTCTACTTTTACAGTCTGGCTGAAATAACCAGGAGGTGCAAACTCCAGCTTGTCACTGAATAATGTTAACGTAGATAAATGTTAACGTAGCATTCTTCTGGCTCACTCAGCTCTTTTGTTATAATAAAGAGCATACCGGAACATTTATCTTGCAAAAAAAAAAAAGCATAATTTCAACTAGGATTAGTTGCCTTTTCAAAAGCCCGACCAGCTGCTTCAAGTAGAGTACCATAAAAACGTTTTGGAAAAAAATAAATATTCCAGGAAGTTGTGAGGCATGAAAAATTTAAAGGATAAGTAAAAATAAATAGCAAAAGGAGTTTGTCATTTACTCCATGCATGCAGTGGACGTATATTTGTGTACACTATAGTGACAGCTAAAATTAGCACCTTTTTCCCAGTAGGCTAGGGGCTGTTTGAAGGAAGGATATTAACAGAATTAAAGTGATTCCAAAAGAATTTCAAGGCACTGAGGGAGTTTCAGGAGAGGGAGAACACAGTATTAGTCCCACATCAAACTTAGGGAAAGTCCCTCCAGATCCTGGAGGTTGCAGGGAATACCCGGGAAGGACGTGTGACAGTGATGTCGTGTTCAGCCAGAAGGTTGCACAAGTACTTGAGCATTTACAAAATAGTGGAAGTGGCAGAAAAATAAACAGAAAACCACTTTCTCGGCAGGTGGAGGAATGTCAGATGCTATTTCAGATATTTAAAATCAAATTCAGATAGGAGAGCTGTGTGTGGTTACTCTCTCTTTTTTTAATATAATTGACAGGGTTGTTTAATTTTAGCCCTTGCACTGTTTTGTTGGGGAATACATTAACACTTGATCATAATGTCAAGCAAAGCACGCTCAGATAAAAAGTCATGCCTGTCAACCTTGATAGGTTTTCATAAAAAAATGCAGCAACCTCTTCATTTGCAACTCTGTGTTTTCACATTGCTCAATTTTTGGCAGCAAAGTGTTTGGGAGATTAAAGGAACATTTCTTCATGCTGATCTCACCAGGAGTAATCTTACCAAGCCACTCCCTTGTTCAGAGTCATTTGCTGGCTTTGCTCCTTCTGTATCGTGTTCAAACTCCTCACCTTCAAAGCACAGTAAGAGGTTGCTCTTGGCAATCTCATTTCTCATTTATTCTTTTCAATTTTTTTCAATCTGTCTTCTCACCTGGAATTCCCTCTTCTTTTCTTGGTGCAGCAAGTAAACACGCTCATTTTCACATCACAGTGAGGGAAGCTTGTTTACATTCATTTTCAAAGTGTAAGAACCTTTAGAACAATACAGAGCGTTACTCTTAAATTTTTACATTGTTGATAAACCCCTCTGGAGCTTTTGATACTTCAGCTCCCTGAAGTAAGGACGGGGCCTCTTGTGTTCCAGTGCTTTGTTGATAAACCAAATGTGCCAATCTTTAGCACTAAGTCGATTAACTTTTTTTGAAGTGAGCAAGCAGAATGTGATTTGTGAAGTGGTGTTATAAAAGTGCAGATTTGTGTGAGAATTTTAAATGTGCGCAGTAAAATAGATCTACTTTTCCAATATTAATGTCTTATGTTTAGTGGAAAAATGATAGAGAAGATATGTATCCTGATTAGCCATTTTGAGACTGGTAGATGACATAGACATTTCTATTTGTTTCTTACTTTTCTTTCTCCATCCTAGTGCAACCATGTGTACCACATTCATAATGGGATCTTCCTTAGGTGTTAGCAGCTCTCCTTGGGGTTATGTAGATTCCCTTTTATATCTAATGCAGTGAGGTTTTGTGTTAATGTATTTAGAAAAAAACAAAATAGAGACTGTATTAAACAAAGAAGGGAGTTACTCCTTAGCATTGCAGGATTCACTGTTTTTAGAGATTGCTGTTGACTGTGCTCCTCTGTCTTCATCAACTACTGTATATGCTGCAGAAATTCTCTTGGGCTGTCACATAAAATGTATCTGCTGTACTAGCAAGATCTTTCGTGAATGTTTTGTTGCATTGATCCTTTTTTTTTTTCACCCTCATGACTGATAAAAGTTGTTGCAGATTTCAAACTGTAGCAGTTGCAGTATTGATGCCTTATTTCTTTATGGAAGGATATGCAAAGGCCAGTGACATCTCTATCTGCTTCCATTAAGCCAATGGGAAAGAAGACTATTCTGGGTTTACATGAAAATTTCTATTTAATCTGGACTTTGAGATCAGAATGTCACACATCTTGCTTGGGAATGTATTATTTGGCTTTTTAAGCAATTACGTATATGGCTTTTGAAAGGAGAGTGACTTCCTGATAACTGTATGAAAAGGTTAAGCATTAATTTAGGCAGCAGCAACAGGATGCCAAAGATGTGCAATTTCCAGTTTATGTGGAAACCAAAGTGAGGAGTGAACAGGGAAGGCTACACAATAGCCTGGTAAGAATGAATTCAAGGAAGGAATTTAACACTTGAGTATGGTCTGTATTTTGGTAGTTTTCAGAGGGGGTTTTTTGCCTCTTCTGTCATTACTGTTTTGTGATTTTTTTTTGTTCACATAACAAACAAGCAAAAAAAGCAAGTGATATTTAAGAATCAGTATTGGTACAGGAAAGTTGTCATACTTAATAACAGATCTTGGATGCGGTGCTAATAGTTACAAAAGGCATTTACTGGGTGGCTAGGAAAAATGAGGTTTCCTGCTAAACACAGAAGTACTAAAATAAAATGAGTCTTGGCTTTATGATGATGACAAAAAATCACTTTTCTCAAGCTGGCTAGAAAAATAAAAGTGCAGCAGTGGATTGGTAATCTACTGAATTTATTTTCCATTTTCCAAAGCGCTCTTTAGAAAGATGAAGTTAATGAACTTATGCATATGAAGTTGTTGTGCTTAAAGAGATTTGGAGATCCACACTGCTGTGCAATGGCACTGGGACAAGAAAAATTAACAGTTTTATGGAGACATCAAATACCAGTGCGTTGTAATATACCAAGAGAAAACCAATGGGGACAGTAGCATTTTCAGGCTGACCAGCAAGCTTGGTATATCGGCTCATAAAAGCAAATCTTTAAAGCAAATCCTTGCTTTTGGAAAGAACCATTTTATATAAACATCTTAGCTCCACATAATGCACGCTTAAAGTTTTGTTTAGATTCTTACAAGAATCTGATTTTTTTCAAAGCAAAATTGTTTTGTAGTAAACAATTAATCAAAAGTTTTTTAAGGACTTGGAATGAAATTGTTTGATATGCATTGGCTTTTCTTTTAGAAATCAATGGGAATAGAGACCCAGATTCTCTTCTGCATCTTGATAGTTATCTTCTCAGTTTTTCCTGTGCAGAGCAGTCTCCTCACATTTCTATTTTTTTTATTTTATTTTATTTTTCCCAGTTTATTATTGCACATGGAAAGAAGCAATCTCTAACCTTTCAAGTGTGTACAGTTGAAATATTTGGAGACATGCAGTGTGCAGGATGTAATTATTTTCTTCTCTCAGTTTTTCCTATATTTCACTTACTTGTTTGGTTATTTTGAGAGCTCAGTGGGAAGTGTTCAGAATTTTCTTTACTTAGCAAACCTTGGAAAAGTAAGTAGCTGAGAACTTTGCATTTTGGATAGGCAAAGGAAAGAAGTGGGCATTCTGAAGACACTATTTTTTTTTAATTTGAAAAATAGTTTTCAAAAACACAGGTATTGCACAGAAAGGGACTGGGCTAGGTGCCTTTGGAAGGCTTTGTAAATATCCCTTTCTAACCTTCTGTATTGGTCTGATTGGTTAGGCCTTTAGGCAAGGTTTTTAAATTCCTTTCATTCTTCTGTATCCCAGCTTTTAATTTCAAAATGACTCTGTGGGAGAGAGTTGCTCAAATTAAACAACTTTATATTTATTTCTTGACATCAGACAAGAAAAAATTCCAAAATATTTTCTTCTAAAAGCTGTTAAGACAGAGGAAGCAGAAAGGACTTTCATAAACTGTCTACTTGAAATAGGTCATTGATAGTTTACCTCAGAAAACCATATAAAAATTGTTTACATAAGGAGAGGAGCTACCACTCTGTTAAAAAAATATAGGGTTTCTCTGAGGCTGTGGTGTGAAGTTCTTCTGCAAGTTACCAAGAGCAAAGTTACCTGAGAAAGTCCTCAAAAGATTCAGGCAAAGGGCTGTGGGAGCACTTGGCATTTCAGCCTGCGCTAGGTGCCTGAAACCTGGAAATTTAATAAAGAGTATTCTGATATGTCATACACTACTACTTCTAGAGCTAGCACTGGTGTTAGTTATCATGTATAAGCATTAGAGAAAATTCACTGTACTCTGTCATTGTTAACCATATTCTGCAATAGCTTACTGCAATAGCTAGTAACAGAGAAGCTTTGCAGGTCTACTAAATAAATTTTAACTTGATGTCAAATTAAATAAATTTTTCAAATATAGTCCCATTTCTTCATTTATCAAGAATCTACATTTTTTACTGTTTGCAGTTGTTCAGCTTTTCCAAAATTGTATCAAATGTGTTGGCTTGAATGTGGTTTTTCTGTGCTGCATCCTGTTTTTTCCTAAAATAATCTTTCTTCAAAATGATTATTGTTATCTAGGTCACTGTTAAGTTACATACATTGGATTTCAGCCTAGTCTCTTTAATCAGGGTAACCTGGCTAGATAGTTTCCTCTTGCTACATGGTTTCTCCTACTTCTGTTGAAATCAAAAACTGTACCAAGCTTCAACTAACCATATTTGAATATGGCATTTCAAAACAAATGCAATTTTTTTACTGCTTCAAGTCAAGTGTGTGGTTATTTATTTTGTGTGCTCAGAACAATGAGATTTAGTACAACTATATCATTAGAACCTAGCAGAAGTGTGTATACTTACTTACCAACATTAACATTACTCACTTCCTTAATCTAGTGTACTGTCACATAAAAATTCCTATTGCACTGTATTGAGTAGAGCAATAGTCATTCATATCAGATGATACCAAAGGTTTGGGTTTATGGTTATTGCAGCATACTGGCAACCTGATACAGCCTCCTGACATAAAAATACCTTACATTTTTATCATTCAGATAGCAAGAACCTCAGAGTCGCTATAACTAGAAATCATTTTGTTTGCACTGATGACCTCTGCAGTCTTTCAAGTTGGTTCTGATGGTAGAAGTATGTAAAATTGATTCCACTAACAGTTTAGTGTCAGATGCAGATTAATGATGGTTGAGTTAGTCTTTCTTTGAGCAAATGTGATCTCGTTTGTATTGTTTCTTACATGAGAAGAATACATGCAGGGAGCCAGATGTTAATATTCTTCTTGGATTATAGAGAAACTTTGTGTTCTGGAACCTTAAAAGAAACAGGGAGACTTAGTTTCAAACGTTATCACACCTTGCTTAGTGTGTTCTGCAAAACTGAGTATTTGTTTTGTTCAGGTGACAGCAGGGTACCTATAGCTTAACATAGGGAGCATGTTTCCTTCCCTTAGAAGGAAATCCTATTGAAGGAAACACATCTTTTAATACAAGTGGTTTAAGAACATCTTTGGTGAAGTATTCTTACAAGCTCTGTATCTCAAAATATGTGAAAATTTAAATGCAGTCACACAAAGAACAAAAGAAACTGAAACAAAGAAAATAGAAATAGACATCAGATGGCTTTAGGACCTGAAAACAGGTATTGGAGCCAGCAAGATGCAAGGAACATGAAAAAACTATAGGTGCAAATTGGGATGTTCTTGCATGAAGGACTGGACAGCTTGGTAAAAGGCCAAAGAAGGCAAGAAGCAAAAGTACACACTAAAAAGTGTAATAAAAAGGATCCAATTGAAAGATTTGAGTCAAGAAGTCAACAGTGTGAAAGAAAGGACTAGAAGATTAAAAGAAGCAATATTGCCATTCAAAAGTTTTAAATGACTAGGAGTCTGAAGAGGAAATCTTGGATATACCTGTATCTAGTGGAGAATGTACACATAAAGAACTCACTCAACCCAAATCTACTCTGCAAACAAGTTGGCTGCAGCATGTTAACAAGCTCCTTTCCTTCTGTAAAGGCAACTTTTATTGCCAACCAAGTATGTCTTATAATACTGGTTCCTTGGGGGACAAAAAAATGTTAGACTGATAAAAGCACCTCAGTAGCACTAAACTTAATGTTCTTAAAATTGCTGTTTAGTTGGAGATTTTTTTGTAATACTTTCTCATCTTGTCCTGGTTATTAATGTGACTGTTGGTTTGATTTTGGAACTGCACGGAAAGCACCTAAAAAGGTAGATGAAGAAAAATTATTCTTCTGTCCTTACTTTCAAGAAAATTGCAAATAATAGGTGTTTATTAAAGATCCTATTATAACATGGATCCAAATGACTGAAACTTCCAGTTTTAGACTTTGCATAAGGAAATGCAGAAGTTACTGAGGAAAGCTAGGCATAAAAACTGCTGATGAGGTGTCAGATCAGAGCAGCTTCTTTGGAGGCAGATCGCGCTTTGCCTGTGCACAAAGACAGTTGTCAGAAATCTTTTTTGTCTGACCTGCTACTAACATAAATAACACTTCTGTAAAAAGATTAATTCCTAGCCTATGAAGACGCTCAGTGTCTAGGAACCTCAAAGAGGGGAAAACTGCATAGATATTCCAGGTAAATTTGACTGGTTTGCAGGGAAACCCAGTCCAGGTCCCAGTCTTGCCGCCAGAGAACAGGGAATGCCTGGCTTGCTTGGAAAAGTGACAACCAGCAGCACCGCAGCCGGGGGAGGCCTGGAAGGAAACGGGGATGCGGATGACCCAGTATCTGTTCCACTCGTTTCCTTGGGAGGGGATTTACTATTTCTGCTACTTTAGCTTATGCCGGTTTTCCAAGTGCAGTAAGTTACACAATGACTGCTGTTTTATGCCAGTGTAAGCATATTTATATTTGGGCTCCTGCCACAGAAACTCCTTTTTCAAAAGAAATCGGATCTCGTGTTTCTGTGCAGGCCTAAGTTTCTCTTGGCTTAAGCTCATGAAAAGTACATACAGTTGCATATTGTCTGTTACAAAATAAGAGTAAAGTTCGAAGTAAGGTGTCTGAAGACAAAGTATAAATCCAAAGAGGAAAATGCTAAGCTAGTTCTGTAGGTTTCTAAGACAAAATATCTGGGTTTGGAGGAGAAATCTGAGGGACCCAAGCTTCATATATATGAATGCATATTAATTTTTTGATATTCTTCTTGTTTGTTTTGATGTCATCATATATTATTAATTTTATTTTCTTTAAAGGAGTCTGGCATGTGAAATGTGTGTATATCTGTGCCTTAGCTAAAAATGAATTTAGCCAGTTTGTGTATCTGCAGTAGCATTAGTTCAACTATTTTTGCATAAGGATTTTGCATAAGGACTGATGAAATAATTCGAAGAAACTTATTCTGTGTGGAGTCTTTCTGGGGTTTATATTTTAATTTCCTTGGATGTTTTTTGTCTGAGGGATTTTTCTTGTTGCTTTCTCAAAGAGCTGGCAGAGTAAACGGCAGCTGTAAACCTAAGGGCAGGCTGCAAAGTTTTTCTTCCAAAGCCTTCCTTTCATGTTTAGCCAAGTGAGAGACAGGGAGTGAAATGTAAACTCCGGCTCGGCGTATCCGTATGGCCTTCGGAGGCCGAAGGGGGGGCCGAAGGGCT
This sequence comes from Scolopax mira, assembly GCA_004320125.1. Lineage (NCBI taxonomy): Eukaryota > Metazoa > Chordata > Aves > Charadriiformes > Scolopacidae > Scolopax > Scolopax mira. Next base: position 28,236 of record BJBW01000063.1, on the reverse strand, counting down.
GCTCCCAGGATGGCTGGGAAGGGCACCGGCCATGAGCCGCGGCTCCCAGGTTGCGAGGAGGAGGAGGAGGAGGAACGTGAAGACGGTGCTGGAGGGCCCTTGATACCGTACCCCTGAGAATGGCGCTCCCCTTCGCACCCGCTCCTCCTCCCTTCGTCCTCCCCCCGGGACAGAAGGAGAAGGCGTTTGTGTCACTTCTTTTCCGAGTGGTTTAACCGTTTCTCTGTAATCCCTGGCAGCCTGACTCAGAACTAAGAGTGCGTTTTGTTGAACTTTGTTCTGTTTGAAATTACAGACTGGAACCATTTTTATTTAATGTGAGAAACAAGCTTTGTAGAAACTCAACCTGTACACTGGGAAAGGAACTTCCTAGAAAATACAAACATATATTTGTACATTTGAGTGAAGGTTTGTTCGTGGGAGGCTTTGTGATAAACTGCATTGATGCAATATCGGGTTCTAACAATTAAATGATGACTAAATGATGAGTTTGATCTCTTGGACATTATCTGCTGCACTGGCACTCCTGGTTTGCTTTGCTTTTGTTTGTTTTTGAAAGGAGATTTTTTCCATCTGTATTGTATACACACAGCTAATCTTAAAGTTCTTCGGTGATTCCCTCCAGTACAAGAGGGATGTTTACTTGTATCTGTAGTTGCTGGGGTGCTTTTTCTACCATGTAATTCTTCGGCTTGTAATCACTAAAAGGCTGTAATTTCTTTTGTTTTGTTTGTTTGTTATTGGGATGGAAAGGGATAAGCAAGCAGTGTTCCCTCTCTTGTGTAAAGGTGTCTTTCTTTTTGCTTCCAACCTTCCCTCTCCCTCCCAGTTCTCTCTCTCTGCACTTGTCCTTACTACATCTACACCAACTGCTTCCTTCGTTCTGTCCATTTACTCTTCAGAGAGCACATAGGACTAAAACCCACATAAATAGAGTATTTTTAAATTCTTCTATTGTGTCTGTGAGTATCCCCTTCAATCAGTTCGGGCCCACAAATTCTCTGGCTGATGTCTTAGACTTTTTCCCTATCCAGGTTTATACAGAGTATGCCAGTAATGATTACATTCTGCATTGATGCAGTTAAGTTTGATTGTAAAGAAAAATACTATTTGCTTCAGTCTAAAGATCACCAGTTTTTGTGAACAATAGCATGGGTCCTGCTAATATAATAATTGTAGTACCCATTCCAGATGCAATAGAACAAACTGTGATTTTCCTGTATTCATATGTAAATCATACTCATCTGTACCTGTGGATATGCATATACTGTTCCTTTGGCTGTTTGGTATGGAAGGAAAATTATTAATTAAGTTAATCTTTAAGATATTATTTATCCATTCATGAAATTGTTAATCTGCTTAGAAAATCATACACAAAAATTAAAGATGTCCAAACAAATTGGAACCCAAACATTTTAAGTGTTAAATGTGAAAAAAATTATTAAGCAGACTCGAAGTGGTAATTCCTTCTGACAATTGCCTTGCATTGCATGTGTACCTCTTGAGATATTGCAAGTACCACTCCAGTTTACAATCTGAACTGGTAGAAGACTTGACAGGAGAGACAGACCGTAGGGTAGATGTGGCGAATAATATCATCAACATTGAATTACATTAAAATTTGCCTTTTCTTTAAAGGATAGCATTAAAGATGTGAAATAATATGTTCTAGATGACTACAAATTATGCCTTTGCTATGGAAAGACTTTCTTAGTAATGCAGGTTACTGCTGTTTGCATCATTAAGGGGGTGAGCTCCCCTCTAGTTGGAGAGAAAAGAGAGTTTTGAAGGCAGTAGTCCTAATACTGTAGAGTTTTATGGCTCACTCTTGCAAAGTGTGGAGACACAGACTGTGCAGTTAAGGATAATATCTGTATATAGGAGAGGACCACAGAGTATTATATCGTAATCTTTCTGACATGCATTACAGAGCAGCACCAATGACCTGTAGTTTTTAGATACTACGGAGGAATCAGGTGAAGAAAACCCAAGGATACAGACCTGCAACAGTTTTTTTTTTTTTTCCCAGTAATTCCTTTTAGCAGTGTTTTTAAATAAATAATTAAATTAGAAGGGTTGTCCAGGATGAAATCTTTTACTGTTAATAAAGTGAGATTTGTTTTTCAAGCTGGAAATCCTCTCCCTTGTGTCCCCATCCCTAGCATTCTGTGCCCATGGAATAAATAAAGTGAGGTAAATAATATATAATAATAATAATAAATAATATATATAATAATATCATAAAGTCAGGCAGAAAACATGCCTTAAAAGTCTTATAGCAAATTTGTTATTCTAGTGCTATATTTTCTTGAAGCATTTTTCTGTCAGATCTCTCATGTCATCAGGATATTTTCCAGTTTGTTTGGATTTTTTAATGCTTAAGTTTAGTGAACGAGTACATGAGGGTTAAAGAATTACGAGTTTTGCCTCTCTTGTGTCTAGCAACATTAAAGCATTTCTGAAAATCATCCTGAAATTTAGGGGGATGTTAAGACTGTATAGAACTGAAGCTCTTCCTACACATTTGGGTAAAATTAGTAGCATCATTGCCATACAATAATGTTATTGTGTTTAATTTTACTTTGCAATTTTACGCAGTTTCAGTCATAGTCTCCCAAAGAATGTAAAATAAATTCTGTTTAGTAATACTCATCTAATTCTAGTGGTTTGGTTTTTTTTCTTCTTCTTTAGGGTGTACCTCAGTTACCATGTGCCAAAGCATTGTATAACTACGAGGGAAAAGAACCTGGAGATCTTAAATTCAGTAAAGGAGACATCATCATTTTGCGTCGACAGGTGGATGAAAATTGGTATCATGGAGAAGTCAATGGCATCCATGGCTTTTTTCCTACCAATTTTGTTCAGATTATTAAACCTTTACCTCAACCTCCGCCTCAGTGCAAAGCACTTTATGACTTTGAAGTTAAAGACAAGGAAGCAGATAAAGACTGTTTACCCTTTGCAAAGGTAAAAACAGAATAAAATTATTCTTTTCTTTTAATAACTTCATTCACTTGGGTAAGAAATAATAAGACTGTTCTGTAGTCTTGTCTGCATTTTTTTTAATGGAGCTGCACAAATATGAGAAGGGCAAGTAATTCCGCAGGTATTTCTCCTACGTTGATTAGTTTTGCCTTCCTAAATTACATATAATCTCTCTGAGGTTTTATTTTTGAGAATGCAATTTTTCATAATTGGAGTAGTAATGTTCCTAACTTATGAGAAATAGCCTATGTTATGAATTAAAAGTGTTCTATCTTCTGAAGAAACACTAATTTGAAATTGATGAAGTCGATACTATTTTCAGCTTTACTTTTAGTAAGGGACATTTTTAGGACCCATATACTAGACACAAAATAATACTAAACTTTGCCTTTCTATTATAGTACTAATTTCTTTTTGGAAAATATGACATTCTTCTTCGCTTCTGTTGTAATTAATTTTCTACTTGCAAGACACATAATATGTAGTTTTAACAGGAATCAGAGCTATTCCTTTTCTCTCTGTTTCTGATTCATTTTTTTATCAAATTGTATAAAAATGTTGCAAGATCAAATGTGAGCTAATCACTTTTCTATCCTTGCCTGTTGAAAATGAAAAGGATGGCTAAAATTCTAAATCGGAAAGGTAGTAACATGTGGACAGACAGTGGTTATTATAGCACTATACTATAGAACAGCAATACTATTGAGGGTGATTTGCATTAGCTTGCATATTTTGGTTAATTGTTGGCAAACTGTTGCGTTACTTTGGTTTTTTTTTAAATCTGCAGTTCCACTTGAGTAAACATATGTTTCCAAATATTTTAACTTCCATATGAAACAATTAGGTATCTCAGTATAAGTGGCAGAGTTATTTAATGTGCATGTAGATCCATTTTTTATGTAATATACTCAAAACCTTATCTCATGGGAGATGTGAAGAAATCATATCACTTACCATTTTTCTTAAGAACTTGCATTGAAAAGAAGATCTAGGGAAGATTAGGCAATGAATCAGTTGAGAAGGAAAAAGAGTGCAGTTCTGTTGATTAATGCCAAGGACTTAAAGGAGGGCTGATGAATACCATGGACTGAACACGGCGGGAAGTCTGGCACTAACGCCAAAGTCAGATGGTTGAGATTAGCTGTGGAGAGTTAGCTGAACCCTGACAAAATAGGAAAAAGAATGGCTGGAACCCACTTCAGCCCCCAAAGCGGCAGGTTTCTGATACGGAGTGCCTTCTCTGCGGCTCTTGTCCGAGCGCCGCCGCCTCCGATTACCCATGTGTATGAAGGGAAATTAAATTAGAAGTTTAATTAGAGCAGGGAGACGTAATCACTGCATGTTCACACAGGATGATGTTCTGACTGTGATTCGCCGCGTGGATGAAAACTGGGCAGAAGGAATGCTGGCTGACAAGATAGGAATATTTCCAATTTCATATGTTGAGGTGAGTAAAGTTGGGCCCTCAGTAAGGTCATGCCCACTATTTATTTCATTTTCTAAAAGGAAAAATAATCAGTTCAGATGGTTCTAAAATAACCTGAGATATAAATAGTCTTACATCTAAAATAATCTAAGATCTGTGTGCTTAGTTTGTGATAGCTAATTAACTCAGAATCTTAACCAGTGATTGTTACGTAGCTCTTCGGTACCTGTTTTCATTTAATGGACTTGGAATGAAAGTCACTGTTTTCTTGTTAATACTGGAGTCAGGCAGTCAATCACAAACCACACTTAATGGCAAAATGAAAGCGATCAGCAAGTCACAGAGATAGTAAGCTTTGGACTTTCCACCGAAACATGAGTAGGAACTTCTTTACTTTGAGGGTGGCAGAGAACTGGAATAAAGTGCCCAGAGTGGTGACATCTACTTCTCTGGAGACATTCAAAACCTGCCTGGACAAGATCCTGTGCAACGTGCTCTAGGTGGACCTGCTTTGGCAGGGGGGTTGGACTAGATGATCTCCAGAGGTCCCTTCCAAACCCATGTGATTCTGTGACTATACCTAGTACCGTTCTCTCAAAACAAAATTAGCACAACTGGAAAGTCAGAGAATGTAGGCCGTTGATCAGTAGGTAAAACATTGACTTCTACATCCAAAAGACCCTTATATAAAATATTCCATGTCTTCCTGAATTTCTCATGTGTGATACGACAATTTACAGTGAAGAAATTTATCCGGCCTTTTAGTTGAGTTGAAAAGTACATCTTCTATATAGAAAGATGTAGGTTATTAAGAACAACAGTGATTTTTAAAATTTACATTACAGAAAGTTATAGAGGTTTGGAATAGTTTACCTTTTTATGATAGGTATGCTATGGATTCTTGGTAAGATACCTTCAGTTGGAGATGTGTATTTTATTTAAATAAATGAGGCAGAGTGATGAAAGGAAAAAGTATTTTCATATTACCTGTGGGATGAGACATAAGTATCTCATGTCACAGAAGAAATGTGTAACCATACTAAGAATCAAGTAAGGTTTTATCAATCCAATTTCTGAATCCGCTGATGAGATGGGTACTCTTTAAAAAATGACTGTGTTCAGTCAACATGGAATGTATTTTATTTAAAAACAGAAAATATGTGTATTCATTTTTATAGGTTGATGTAAGGATCCGTGTATCCGGGGATAGAAATTTTCATATGAGAAAACACAGGAACAAAACCAAAGGGGTTTTAACCCCTTAGTGCAATTCTGACTTCAGTTTAAGAAGTTTATAAAGCCAATTTAAGAAGTTCTTGCCCCTGGGTATTCATTCCTAGCTCTTTGCAATTAACTGCCCCTTCAGTTTGGCCAGTAAAGGTTTTTGTGGTGCTTTTTAAAACTAAATCACTTAACTTAGCCAAGTTAGAAAAAGTCCATTCCTAGGGCTGCCACATGGACTAGCTATTTAGCTAACAGCTGTTTCCATCTCTACAAAAGTTTGCAAAATGGAGATATACTCTCGAAAAAAAATACGTAAAAAATGATACTCGGTCACAAATTGTATTTCATTGGTAATATTTTTAGACAAATTCAACTAAGAAAATGTATTTCCAATTAACTCTTTTAGAACAGCCAAAAGTGCTTGTGTGCACACTCACCAATCCCCACTAAAATGATATGGGAAATCGAGAACGACAAATAATATCCAAAGATATACTTCAGATCAGATAGGTGGGGTTTTTTCAGTTTAAAATAAACTGAAAAATATGCTGTGGTGAAAAGCAGTGAGATATGCAGGAAACAATCAATTTTAATTTTTAAATACCCGTTTTCTCAGATTATATAACTATTGTTCTGGAATGCAAGCAGTTCTGCAGGCAGTTATTATAAACAAGTATATCAAACCATTTGTACATATGTTATTATTAAAAACACCAAAAATAAGAAGTAATTAATATTTTTGAGTTATTTTCATAAGGTATTTTTGGTTAAATTTCCCAAACCTGTAATCATTGTCTATTTATGTCATAATGACAGACTTATCTTTGGCTTTTGTATGTTAGTCCACATTCATTTTTTCTGCTTTTTTTAACAAAAAAAATGTGACTTAGTAGCTGCATTTACTGGAGATTTTCTGAAGGCGTTGTCTTTAAAATGAGTGTAATCTGCCATATTTATTCTGTAGTGTAAATCTGATACTTATGATCTGTCTTGTACAAGGATAAACTTTAGATATGTTGAAGTCCATGAAAATTTTTTTCTTATATCTAAATGTTACCTTTTCTTATATCTAAATGTTACCTGGAGGAACATTTTATGACTCAATGATTGTTTGTCTTCTCTATTTTTTTTATATTCCTTTCACTTAATAAATTTGCAGTAATAATGAAAGGTAAGACTGAAAACATTTTGAGAGGAATTTTAATAGTGATTCCATTACAACTATATTTTACCTGAGTGGTGGAACATTACATCTTTATCTGTAGACACATAGCACTGTGAAATAATTACTTCAATCTGCAAATGAAAAATAAATCATGGAAAGCTTTGCAAAAAATGAAATTCTAGTTTCTAACAGGTGCTAAAACCAAAGAAATGCTCTAGTGTTACTAGAGTAAGACCTGATTAACATATCTAAATTGCTAGGCTATTGACTGATGGAATTTCAACGTGCTTGCATTAAAAGCAGGTCAACCAGTTTCTTGCACAGTGATGAAATAAAATGCAGTGAGTCTAGAAACTGTATGATTAAGTTCATAACACTTATGTTTATCTCGGCTCCAAAAAGAAAGATTAATAAGAACTAAATGGATAGTATTAGAATTTTTCTAAGTTGAGTACGGTTCTGGGTACAGTAGTTTAACACTTAATAAACACACTCCAGATTTTAAATTTGTATGTTATTCAGCACTCATACGGAACAACTGGAAAAATACAAAAGCCCAGGATAGAAAAAAAGCACAATTGGGGAAAAGGAATCACTTTTCAATCAAAATATCAATAGAAAATAATGGCCTCTTTTGTTTTCCCAACTTAATGCGAATAACTGGGAAACATGTTATTAATCAAGCTTTTCTATCTTTGTAAAAAATCTTCTATACAGGGGAAACAACCCCAAATAATCTAAAATGTTCACTATAATAGAATTGTAAGTTCATAGTCATTTTATACTATTGCATCCATCAGTTAACGCGACATTTTAATCAATGAGAACATAAGATTTTATGTACCTAGTGTGTCAGGTTGAGGTTTTTTATTATCATTCCCTCCTGTACCAAATAGGAGTGTTTCAAAACATGGTTATTTTTTTATTGTCTCTATACATTTTAGATTGGATTTTAGACTGGATTTCTAGGTGTGGTCTTTTAAATAGTGTACTTACTAGGCTAAGCTTTGTCAGTCACTGTTAAATGATGTGATCTGATTTAAAGTGCTTAGAAAAAAAATATCAAGTTTTTGTAGCAATACTAACTCAGAAGAATAAAACCTTTTATGGGAACTTCCTGTTTTGCCTGCTTGGACCTTAAACCAGATAATGTATATAAAAAGTGAATGTTGTAAATTATGCCTGAAAACAGAGACTGCTAATTTTTACTAGAAAATTACCGTGTAATCCCCACTACACTTTAATATGATAATCTCCATGTTAACATTCCAATGACCACTTCTGAGCATCATAGTTTTGATTAATTTCCCTTACAAAAACTGCTGTACAGAACTATTTCATTTGTTTGAAAAATTAATATAAAAATAGCTTTGCTCATGATTGTGATCTGTTCGAGATTTGTGAAATGATTCTTATGCTTGTTTGGACAAAATATATTTGTTCTGAAACTTTAATTTCAAAGCTGACTTTAGATTTGTAAGCTATTACCTATCCTCCAGGATCATGCTTAGCAAAAATAATGTCAAATAAGGAGAAAGTTTACCTTAGTTCCATTTACACTTTCCTCCTTTGTTTCCAAATATGTATGAAAGTGAAGTCTTGTCTACAAATTGGAATTTTACTAATAATAGTGTTGGTAATGTGGAAAAATAACTTCTTAACATATTGTGATGTAGTAAAGTGGCATAAATAGAAATTTTGAATGAATGTGAACAGAAAGATCGTTTGAGGGAGAAGATGGTGTTTTCACTTAATTTCAGAAAGTGATTATACTTAAATTCTAACTGCGTGTGAGTGAAGACGACCTGAAGTCATTTTAAAAATAAGTACAGTAAAGCACAGCTGTAAGAGACCTTGAAAAAGGTCTAGTAATTTCTCCAGATGGCTGAAGCAGGAGGAACCCTTTCTGGTGGCCTCCACCGCTCCTGTAGCACTGAGGCACTGCTCAGCCACCTCTGTCTTGTCCCTTTAGAAAGTTGTTGGTCCCTGTGTTTTGGCAGGAAGGGGAATTGGATTTCAGGCTACCTAATACAGCAAAGATTTTGTTGCATGAAAAAGCTCGAATAAATATGTGTGTAAAGTTTAAAGCAAAGAAGATTTGGTTCAAATATGTCTGTTCAGGAAAACAACTGATGTAGAAAATATGGGAATAGGTACAGGGGTATTTGTTGCAGAAAGGAATGTTGTATTGAAACACTTCATAGCATGAGTGGGATGCATTCCCATGGTGACCTTGCATAGTTGGTAGTCATTTCATTGGGGAATGCATGCAAGTTCTTCGTTTCTCTTCTCAATGAAGAAGTATACTGCACTCTGCAAAATATTCTGCAACTATTGCTGTCTTCAGGTTGCTTCGAAGAAAAAAGTCAGTAATCACTTCCATGTTTAGGTTTATGCTACTGTCTTGTGCTTGCTTCTCTACATTAAGGAACCTCAATACATTGCTTATATTTGAATTGGTCTTGAATCAATCCCATGGACAAGCTTTACTTTTCTATTGGGTTGTTCACTGGATAGAAATAGTCTGATTCTGCAGTCATTAATAGCTCCAGGAGGTAAACAAACATAATTGGGTGTAACAGGTACCTCAGGGTGCTTTCAGTAGACTGACTTGAGGTTTTGTTTTTTACTCCAGAGTGGTCCCTTAACTATACTGATTAGGTAGTTCCTGTTTGAGAAATGAGAACTGCTTTTCTTTCTCTGATCTGTGTAATTTGGTCTCCTCCCCTTACCTACCTTACATTTCATTGTAAGAAGAAAATGTGTGGGATTCTGTATTTCTTCTTTGGAAAGCAAGTATTATCTTTGCATTTAAGATAATACTATTGTAAAAAAATAACAAATAGAAAAATTCATTGTGAACAAAATTCATTAGATAAGATTAGAAAAAGAAAAATCCATTTGAGGGTTCTTAGGCACAGAGCTGCTGCCTCTCCATTAGAAGATTCAGTAGCTGAGAAGGTACTTGCAGAATTGCCAATATATATTTCTTTTCTCTTTATACTGTCTTAAGCTTGTCTAGCTACTTGTTGTCAGGCAATATACTGATATAGCTGGATTTTCAGTCTGTCCTACTATGTTCTTAAATCTGTGTTTAGGAAGCCTGTTTTTTTACTGTTGGTAGCATTAAAGGTACGTGCATAGTGCCAAGAGTTACTTGGAGGAATGTCTTCAAGAGCCCACATGCAAAGGTGTGGGCTTATGTCATACAAACAAACCAACCAAATAAGGCTTAAAATGAAATGAACATTCACAAAGTCTTGTAATACAGATTTTTCTATTATAAGGTCAAAGGGTACTGCTGTGATTTAGTCTGATTTCTAGATAACTCAGGCATCAGATACTGCTGAATTAATCCATGGCTGGACTACAGCGCAATGTCCTTTTTTGATTGGAAATTTAACTTCTGATGGGTAGTCTGCACTAGCCCAACAATAAGTGTTTTGAGTTTTAGTGCAAATCTTGTCACTCTATAATGACTAATTTGTAGAGCATGTCACAGTTTTAAGTTGCATGGTGGTTTTTATAAATTAAAAAAATACTAATATATGACTATCTTTTGTAGTTTAACACAGCAGCCAAACAGCTGATAGAATTGGATAAGCCCTCAGGTTCTGCTATTGACTCTGGAGAAGGTACCTCTGGGGCATCTCACAACAATTCAACTCAAAAGCACACCGATACTAAGAAAAACACCAAAAAAAGGCACTCTTTTACCTCCCTCACTATGTCCAACAAGTCTTCACAGTCTTCTCAGAATCGCCACTCAATGGAAATTAGTCCTCCTGTCCTCATCAGCTCCAGCAACCCAACTGCAGCAGCCCGCATAAGTGAGCTGACAGGACTTTCCTGTAGTGCCCCTTCTCAGGTAATTTACATGAAATGAAATATAAATCGTGTATTTTTTTAAAAATAGCTATATAGGCTTCTCATCTTGTCAGATTACTTACTTCATGTTGTTAATTATATGTAATTAGTATTAACATACGCTTTCACAAAATTTATCTTCCAGCAGAAGAGCATTTAAGGAAAATAATTTACAACAGTTATTGCACAATGATAGCAAATTTTTTTGGTCCTGTACGCTAATTTTTTTCTTATTTGTTAATTTCTTAAGTACCAGAAAGATTTTTATTAAACTGTGGAAACTAGAAACTGGACTGATTTAATTTATTTGGAATCTAATATTGGGCAGGGTGACTGAGTGCCTGCAAGTAAAAGGTAAATTCAACTTGAAAATTACATGAGTTCCAGAAACTTACCAAAATTATATGATTGTGATAAGTAGATATATTTATCTGGCTTTATTTATTTGTTAATCTTCTGGTTCTTCAAAGCATTTAGTTACAAGCTACAGTAGTTTGTGAATAATTATTTCACATAGAGATTACATGTTGGGAGAAGAGACAGTAATGGAGGCTAGGAAGTGTTGGTGTGATTTTTTACATGAGCTACAAAATAGGTTTTATTTGGACATCTTTGGAATCTGTCAGTCTTTTGTGGAAAAGAAGAAAGTGACATTGGTCAAAGTGAGTTTCACATCGTTGGTTCAATATATCTCCAAAGTTTCTGAAACATGGGGGGAAAACAAAAGTGAGCAGTGTGATCCAATACTGTTTACATAAGTATCTAATAAAAATTTAGTTCCAGCCTAAAGTTATAGATAGTAGTAGTGGAGTATTGGTGATTGTGGCCATGACCTTACAGCTGTGTCAGAGCCAGTTCAGAACTGACACTTCTGGTTTTTTTCTTCTTTGACAGGTTCATATTGGTACTACGGGGCTAATTGTGACTCCACCCCCTAGTAGCCCAGTCACAACAGGGCCTTCATTTACCTTCCCATCGGAAGTTACCTACCAAGCTGCTCTTGGTGTAAGTACCATTTAAGAAAATTCAGCCGTCGCATTTATCTTTGGTCTGTATGGTCTTTTGGGTTTTTTTCTCTCAAGTTCTGACTTGAAGTGAAGATTTTATAAAGATTTGTCTGTGTGATAGACAATGGTATACACTAGAACTATAGCAAAAGCATGGCTGACACAATAATGGATGCATCTTGTCATGCATATCAATTTCTCCAGCTTTCCTCTGTCATTTCTGTATAGTAAACACAAGAAGCACCCTTCCTTCCAAAACAGTGTTTGTTTTCAGTATGAGTAGGAAAGAGATTATGCTGGGCAGGAGATTAGGGGAAGCAAGCAAGATCTTACAAAAAAACATCAACTTGAGACACAGCTGCCAGATATTTCTGTATTACTTGTCTGAATATTATCAAGATTCTCTGAAGTAAGTTTCAAAACTCTGCTTTCTCACAATTAAATACAATTATTTTAGTTGTGTGTATGCCTGTGACAGATGAAGAACATACCTACCGTGTCTAAATTAAGTTCTTGGAGATCAACATGAAAAACTGTTGCAAATGGCTATTTTTTAAAGGACAAAGAATTCAGAAAGTGCAGGATTTAATTCCAAACCCAAATGAAATTCTTTATTTTGCTATGCTTGTGGTGGAGATGTTTTGGAATGTCCTACTGCACTTACCAGAGCCTGACCTTAACTGCAGTAAAGACTGTGCATACTAGTTTTCAGAGATCTTCAAGGGAACTTAATAAGCCTTTATTTTGATTATGGGAATTCTCAAAATTTAATTCTTGTTCCAAGTCCAAAAATTGTGCCCTTAACCTTTAGGGGGAGGGGCACAGTTGAATAATAAATCTCCACTTAGTTTAAAAAAATAAACCAAAACAAACAAGCCAAACAAAAAACCCTGAGGCTTGATCTTGTTTAAGTGTCTAATTATCCTTGCAGTCTTTTAAAGCCAGTAAAAGATGATGAGTAGCCTTGCTGCTAAATTTGTCTCGTTTTATTTTCAACTTTCGGCACTTGGATCATTTCACACATTTGTCTGCAAAACCGAAGGCAGAATTGTCTGTCTTCTATTATCAACTTTTTGGTGTTTAAGTAAGTGGTTAGGTATGGCTTGGTCACAGCTGAGAGGTTACATTTTGGCAGCCTTCTTTGTGACTCTTAAGATATGTTTTTTAGTCCTCAAAATTATGATGTTGTTATTTTCTGAGTTATCTCCAGCACTTCCTTCTGGCACAGTAAGTGTGTGGTAAGCACATTCCAGAACCGAGTACAGCACTGCAGTCATTTTCAGTGTTGAAAATACTTTTATCCTGATAGTCTGATGTTTCTATCTTGAGAATTTTTATCCACCCATTTTGTCTATGTTGCAAATAGTTTATGTTCAGCTAAATATCCGCCATGATACCACAAATTTTCATCATCAGTAGGGGCGTCATAATTGCTCTCATCCCAGTAAATGTATTTCACATTCCTTGTTCTTCAGACAGATGACCTTATTATTTGCAATTACAGAGACAACGTGCTTTTGCCCTGCGCTATAGCAATGCTTTTGTTGTTAAACACTCATTCAATCTGTGGAGCATCTGTGCTATCATTCTGTTAAATGTATGCTAATCTTGAACCAATTAATATTCTTATATTTAGGTTCATATTTTAAAGTTACAGAGTGGTTGAATTTGGAGGGGACATTTGGAGATCATGTAGTTAAATCTCACTGCTCAAGCAGGGCCACCTAGAGCCAGGATGGTGTCTGGATAGTTTTTGAATATATCCAAGGATAGAGACTCAACTCTGGGCCACCTGTGCCAGTGCTCAGTCACCCCTCACAGTGAAAAACTGTTTCCTGATACTCAGACTGAATGTCCTGTGTTTCAGTTTGTGTTTCATTGAGCACCACTGAAAATAGCATGGCTCTGTTGTCTTTGTACCTTTCCTTCGTGTACTTAAAACTATTGATGAGATTCCCCTTAGCCTTCTATAGGCTTCTCTAGCTGAACAGTCACAGCTCTCTCAACTTTTAGTCACAGGAGAGATGTTCCATTAATTATCTTAATGGTCCTATGCTGGACTCTCCATTATGTCCATGTTTCTGTTGTACTGGAGAGCCTAGAACTGAACACAGTACTCCAGGTCTGGCCTTCATCTCCTCAGTGCTGAGGAGAGGAAGGATCATCTCCCTTGACCTGCTGGCCAGACTGCTCCTAATGAAGCCTAGGATACCATTACCCTTCCTTGCCACAAGGGCACATTGTTGGCCCACGTTCAACTTGGTGTCCACCAGGAAGTATCCCAGGTCCTTTTTTTGCATATGAGATGTACAGCTAGTACTAGAAACAATTAGCTCTTATATACTAACCCATGACATCTTTTATACTTCTTTCATCCTGTCCTTTAGAAAATACCTGTGAGAACTGAGCAAACAAAATCAGTTTTGGTGCAATTTGTGCAGTTAGGCACAGTACAAGTCTAGCTAATGTATATGCAGCAAATAATGAATAATTGTTTTGATTTGTGGATGAGATTGGGGTAGGATGGGGTAGGCAGGAGTCAAAGTATAATTTCAAAAGTTCTGTCAGAAGTTGATTTTTTTTTTTCCCCCTTGCAGTAACAAACACTTTTATTTGTTATTAAGAATCAATAGTTCTTTCTTTGATGCCAACATGGAAAAATACTTTATTTTGGTGCAAAGTCATTAAACCACCTTGGGTGCTTCAGTTGCATAAGTATGTTCAAAAGCAATCCCACCATTGGTACCCACAGGAATTAAATTACAGTGCTAAATGCAGCATGCAGTGAAACTCCTGCCACGTGATCATCCTGTATCCTGGAGTGCTACTTTCTCTTTGTGATAACCATGTTCCTGGCTATGTTTCCAATTAGGCAAATAATTCCCATTGAGAATCTGAATTATTCTCTGCCACCCTCTTTAAAAGTCAATAACCTTCTGTACATAATGTTCTGTTTCTTCTTGACTTGTTTTCAGCATGACTAAAATACAAGCTGGCAGCTCAGGCTACAGTCAGGTCATTCCTCTGTTCTTTTACTATTGATGATATTAAATGATGATGCAGTTTATAGTCACACACTGTGAAGTGTGTCTTTTATGTCTACCCTTTCCTCTTGCTTCATAAATTTGTGTTGTAATTTTAGAAATGTGCAAAATGGTTCTGATAGGTCAAGAGAGAAAGTGATGATATTGTCTCTCTATTTGTTCCGCTTTTGGAAATACCCTCCCTGACATTCTGAGCATTAATTTTAAGCTATGGAACAGTTGTGAATGTAGGATTTAGTACATCAGAAGTGATTGGCTTGAGTCTTTTTGCTTTTGTAAGCGTAAACTCCTGCATTTCTCTAATCTTCTCCCTTTAGCTTTTTTTTTTCTTTTCTGAGCACTAAGGAAATTACAAGGGAGTTGGATTGGAACATGGAGTTTCTCTTTAGCATGAAGATGGTTTGATTGGATCTTCTTCCTGTCAGTTGTTTTCATGTAAATAACACTATTGATCATTCTTTGAGAGCAAGCTGCTTATACAACTTCTACTTCATGCCAAACTCAGATTAAGGAAAAAAGAAGTCAGAGAGGATGAGCATGATTCCCCATCAGTGAAGAGAAGGATATATTCCTTTACAGTAATCTGAATTTATGCGTCTTTGCTATATTTATCTGTCCTGAATCTAGAAGCAAAGAAAAGCCAGGATCTTCTCTTATCTTCTGTAACAAAGATGGCTTTTTTATTGTTAAGAGAGGATATCTTGAGCTGTCTTGTTGGGTAGCAAGTTCCTCTAAGGCAGTTGAGATAAATTCCTAGCCCGAGAGTGCCTGTGAATCTTTTATCTGTGTAATGGAATGGATCACATTTTAATTTGTTATGTTGTTATTTTGGGAAGTATTATGGTGTTTCAAAAAATGTCAATTGTATTTATTTTATTTTGTCCCTAATAATTTTTTGTCGATGCTATTTGGTACCAAATGTTGTATGAAGTAAATAAATTAACAGGTCTCAGCCAAACTTGACACCAGTAAGACTTAGGTTCTGCGGAGTGACTGTATACACTATCTGCTGCTTGTATCACTTAAGCAAATTTTAATTTGCATTCAGAAAACCTGTGATAATTTATTTAAAAGTTTTCTTTAGTCTAGTTCTTTAGCCAGCAGCATTGATTCTTGTTTTGTGTTTTGAGGTTTTGTTCTTTGAAATTGAAGAAGCTATGAACTGAGACAAACTTCTCACAGCTGAGCCTTTTGTCTGTGATATTATCACACTGTTCTCTGGGACTTCAAACCACAACTTTGCCCTTCATAGTGGCATTAATTGGTCTGCTTTTCTTGGCCACTGGCAGTTTTGAACCTTGTAGGTGCTTAGTATATTTGAGGTTCTTTATAAAATATAAATAGCAGATGTCAAGTTCAGCAGTTGTTGGGTGAAAATACACATGTACCATTATTTAAGGCTCATTTACTTGGGAGGAAATTCTTGGATGTAATTTATAAGGTAGTTATCTAATGGAGATCTAGTTGCCATAGATTTTGATGAAAAAACTCTTAGAGCAAGTATGTGATTTGAACCATGATGTGGGAAAAACAGAGACAATATATACCACAGCAAAGTTGGAGTTACATTCAAAAGCAGACGAATAAAAACAGAATGTAGCAACAACAGGTAACTTACCTTCCTTTCGTTCTGCCTTTACAGTCTCTTGAGAAGTTAAAAGTATTTTGAACTGCAATCGATTTAGATCTCCATATTGCTGCAGATTGAATATATTGACTTTGAAATGGTGTTTTGGTATGTGCACTTAATAAGTAGAAATAGGTGATCTATATTGGGATGCTTTTCATTCAGTTATGTGCTGAAGGTTTAAAACGTTTTTAAAATCCCTCATTTTTCTTGTCCTATTCTCTTGCCCACACACAAAAAATGACTTCTATGTTAAAGTGTATAAGGTATTCTGAATTATTATTAATGAGGCGCAAGCTGTGAGGGTTATAGTATACTGGTGACATTCAGCTCTCTTTCCTGTAGTTCCAGCTGATTCAATAGTGTAAGTTACTCAGGAGGAGGTTTAAATAAGAACAGTCTGAGTCTTAACCAACAAAAATTCAAATCAACTTTTGTTGGGAAGAGGAAGCAGCTGATAGAAACGATGAGGTTTCGTATGAGGCCTGTTCTCGATAAAATTTATTTATAGTTCAGGAATTTTGTTAAACGTGAGCCTTAATTTGTTAGCCCTCAAGGGATTTTGCAAGTCATATATTTTTTTCCTAGACCTTGTGGGAACGAAGACAGTTAATGAATGTTTTTTTCCACTGCTGTGCCTTTTGTTATTCTTTGGGTGAACTGATCATTGATCGTCAGTTGACTGATATGGGAATGGAGCCTAATTATATTTAAACTATATGTATGAGTTTCTAGAGCGTAAGTATAGGTATTATTTGATGGTTTTACATACATTAATTATCAAATTATGTAAAGTTTCATCTTCTGATTAAAAAAATTATTTCTCACTTATTTGCTGTTTTATATGCCTGAAAGTGCACTTGTTGTCTGAAAAGTAGTTGCAGAAACTTTTCTCCCTCAACTACCTAAAATAAAAAGACTTTAAATTATTTTGATAAGTAGATTTTATTAAATTATGTGGGGGTTGCGCATATTCTTTCAGATCATTGACTACAGGAAGCACCAAAACTAGCTTGTGCTCTGGATGTAGGTATGTGTCTCAATAGCTAGAAAAAATGGTTACATGCCAGAAAACTTGCTGAAAACTTGGCTAGAGCATTTGGATCTATTTTAACGAGTTGTAGCAGTGCAAGCTGAGGAGAGTTAGTACTCCAACGCCTATCAGGTAGTTTATTTAGATTTCTAAGTACTTGCCAAGACTTCAGGAGTTTAATTGGGCTGTGGCTCACTGCAGGTTTCATTACTGTAGAAATAGACACAGGGAGGGGAACAGAATCTGAATAAAGCAGAATATAATAAAGCTGTGAAGGTGCATTTATTGCAGCTAAAAATTCAATGTATATCGTGTGTTCAAATTAATAAAATATAATACCCAGCTTTATATCTTTAGAAATACAGGATGTGTGGAATCTTGACAACCTTGATATTGTACATGAATAGGTTTCATTTTAAACATCTCAGCTAATCATCTCCTAATGTGGATTTACACATTCTACCATGTATAAAGGAATCTCAATGACTAAAAAAAGATTTGAATTTATATTCTATAGACAGGTTGCCTAGAACTTAAATGTTCACATTCAGCTTGGATTCGGTTAAGATATTTGTTGAAGCTGACTGGGAGGGGGATATAACTTCTGCTGTAAAGCAACTGAAAGGGAATTGTTGGTATTCCTCTATGAATTATCAAGATTTTCAAAAGATTGTTGGATGGATGGGGACAACTAGAATGTGAAGCAAACGCAATTGCCGATCTTGTAAATATGTCAACTATTAGTATCAAAGCTCACAATGACATTTCTCCAGCAGGTCATGTCTGCTTTATGTTGGATACAGGAGGCCTATTTGGTCTTAAGAAATTGTTAATGTACAATTAGAAATAAAGCTTTAAACCAAATAGGAATATCTCACAATATACCATGCAATTTATATCATGACTAAGCATAAGAATTTTGACTGAAAAGCTAGAAGAGTTAATAAGTTTTCTCTAGATTTGAAAGCTTCTGATCATGCAGTTCTTTACTGTGTTTTGACAGGATAAGACTCGTTCAGAGACCTGTCTTTTTATTAACACTTTCTCCAAATGCAGCAAGGTAGTAATCACACAGTGTAGAACTGAAACTTACTTTCCTTATAGGTTTTGTTTAGAAAAAAACCAAAAATCAAAAAAACAAAGACAGCCTTTAGAAGTAGGCAGTTTGAGGGAAATTAAAATGACTTTCAATTACATATTTTCCAAACTGATAATGTAATGCTGTGCGTTTGTATGCTGGGGTACTGGAAGAAACAGGCAGTACTTCAGCGCATTTTGTTAATTTATATTTTTATGTGGTTTTTAAACCTGAAGTGACGTGGTTTAGAATTTTGTTTCAGTGTTAAAGGATTGCATTAAGTCGAAGATCATGTTTGAAATTAATTCAGTTTTACATTTTCAAGTGTTGGAGGTTCTTTATTACTCTCTTTGTGTGCATTATAACACAAATAATTATTTTTGGAAGGGGGGAAGGAAAAGTTCTGCTTTTGTGAGAGACTTTTCCCAGGAGTGTCAGTACACAAGGTCCTAAAGAATTGTCTGAGGCTTTACAGAGCAGAAGGTAACAATTGCTCCATTGATTCTCAAAAGGCATAGAAGCCTGTAGGCAGGACCCCCATTACGATCTGCCTGTAAAAGGACTGTGCCTTTTTACTGGGGTGTTTGTTAAAGATTACCAATCTTGATAATACTGAATTTCAAAAGCTAACTCTTTAAACTAGAAGAATAGAAGAAAGTGGTTAACAATAGCTCAGTGACTATGGTCTCATATTGTGCTTGCTTTTGTAACCCATACATCAAAAGAAAATTTCCCCCAGAAGGGGTGGGTTTGGGTGCACTGCTGCTGAATTGTGTATTATGTTTCAGCTTCAGGTTCCAAAAACAATCATGTTTTGAACTACAGACAGCAGTGGGATGCAAAATTTACCTCCTGGAAGGCTTCTGAATTTTCGTCAAGTCCTATCCTAAAGATGTTATAATTAGAAACAATACTTTCCATTTCTCCTGTGCTGAGAAATTGCTTGTCATTTGGTTAATTAGTTGCCGAGACTTCAGGATTTTAACTGGAAAAAGAGAAATGCAGACAAACCTAACACTCTAGTTCTGTTGTACCAGTAGGTAAAAGAATACTCAACTTGGCTGTTTTTTTCCCATTTCCTTACAACATCAAACGTTTTTTTCAGCTGATTCAGTTCATCAAACAATATTGATAATCTGTTGCTATTTTTCTTTTGTTCTTATAAAATCAGAATATGAATCCCCCACTTCCGCCACCACCTCTCTTGTCCGCAGCAATCATTGCATCGGCCTCTTCTGGACCTCAGTCCGCGGGTGTCATACAAAGGCCTACATCAGGATCGACTGACCAAATGGCACATTTACGACCACAAACTCGTCCAAGTGTGTGAGTAAAATCGAAAATTTTCTCTGGTCAGAAATACGGAATGACATCAATAACACCACATGTACACAATGCCAGGTGGCTTGTTCTGCTCGAATTCCCAGAATGCCAAGCACACAGCTTTGAACAAAAGCAAGACGACATACATAAAGGTGGTATCCCCAAACAGCCTTTATACTGAAGGATATCTGTGTCTTAGGTAAATATAATCAGCTGTTGCTGTGTATAGAAAGGATTCACTTCAAAAATCTAAAGTATTTATCATGCAGAAGATGAATGAATCCTTGCGTAAGCTATGAAGACTGGGTAACTTGCAAGTAGCAAACTCTGGAGTGAATTTATTGAAAGTTTTCTGTTATGTATCGAATGAAAAGGCTATTTTCATATGGAATAATTTATGACAAAACACAGAAGGTTCTGTATTTCATTTAGACTGTTCTATTAGCATGTCATTGTCAGACTGCTTGTGTAAGTTGCAATTGAAATTTGACTGAAGATTCTACAGTTCAGCTAATTAGTGGGTGGCAGTTTGGAATGCAGGCAGAAAAGGCTGCTAGTTAGCATTATGTCTTCACACTTGTAATACAAGCAAATGTGCGTCATCCTTCTGGGTGAAAATATTTTGTATATTAACATGTGCTGCTGACAACATATTTCTTCTTGGAAACTTATTTGTGTGCAGCTTGGAGAATAGAAATGATAAAAGAGAAAGTAAAATTTGGAGTGGCTGAACCACTAATAGGGCACGTTTGAATAATGCAAGGACGGCTTTTGTTTTGTGTCTTTATCTTCCCACCAGGTTTTCTCCCACTCCGAAAGAGCACCCTTCTTGTATAGCAGGTGCATCTGGATTTGGGCTGTTTCTTTGGTGTCAAGCATTTTAACACTGCTTCTTATAGGTTATATGTGCTTAGTGCAGTTAATCAAGTTCCCGTCTCATTTATTTCCATCCTCCATCTTCAAAGGCTTGTTTTATATGAGAATACTAATGAAATTTGGAATGATTTAACTAAAAGGGCAGTTAATGAACACCAATTAAAGCACATCAGTTGCTTTCCGTAGAGCTTCAGTATGTAGCTTTGTAGAGTACCCCTAAATAATGTACCGGCCTTTTGTTGCCAGTGTGTCGTATGTTGCCTTTAAAGTGTATTTTGGACTTGCTTTACCAGGTACCTATATTGCCTTTAAAGCATTTTTGCAGACAATGCAGTTTCCTGGGTGGACAGCAAGGAATAAAAATATAATGCAAAAATGACAAGCATAGAGTTAATGCTGTCACTACTGTGCCAAAGAGACAATTTTGACAAGAAAATGTTATGCAAAACCGCTTTTATACCCTTGAGGGGTAACAAGGAGAGTGGAAAAGATTAGCTTTGCAAATAATTGTGGACCCTTTTTCAAAAACAGGGTTGTTCTACCCATCTATCTTAATTGGCTACCTTTTGTGAAAAGTATATTGTTTTTGAGAAAATGCTATTTATTAGAATGCACTTTCCTAGAGGTCTGGATCCATAATCACATAAACATTTTTTAATATAAATTATTTGAACATTTTTCTCATATTCAAACTGTGCCAGAAAACAGAACACTGTGGTGGTTAAAACAATATCACTTTTTAATGTCATAATTGGAAATTGCGCAGTCTTATTTGAAGACTTCCCTAGGAATATTCCAGCATGCAACTGCAGGAGTTCAGTTTTATTTTTAACGTTTTTTCCCCCCTAAGAATGTATTTTTAAAAAGAAAAAATGAAAAAAGTTTCTCAACTCTCACTATGATTTAAAATGCAGTCTATTATGCATTAATGTTGCTTAGAATTTAAAAAAGGAAATAACCTTTCCAGGTGAATAACTGCTAGCTACCTTAACCATAGACTTCAAGTTCCAGTAATATGTCTTTTTTTGGCACTGCAGTTGCACAAGGTGATTCCAGTTTTGTAATTTGAAGAGTAGTTCTGATACTGATCTTTCACCACCAACTAACAGAACTTCTCTGTGTTCCCCACCCCTCCAAAAAACAGAAATTGGGATGTCACAAAGTTAAGAGACACTAGAAGCAGGTATAGAAAGAGAAGTGGGATATACTGGGATCTGTAGCTAATAAAATGCCTGTTTAATTTAGTGAACTAACTTAATACACAAAATGGACAATATTAGTAGAAGTATCGTACAGTACATTAAAGTGCAGTTAGGAGGATATTCTTAGTGGTCATTGTTTCCCTTAGTATGATCTGTTTTAATATGTTAACAGTATGGTGGATTGACTAACAACATATAACCCTTTCTGCCATGCCTTCTCATCTCTGACTAGGCTCTCTCTGCCAGAAAACACAAGTGATGTTTACAATTGTTTTATGTTTATCAATTGATCTACTATCCTGCCTTTTAGGTACGTTGCTATATACCCTTACACTCCTCGAAAAGAAGATGAACTGGAACTGCGGAAGGGAGAAATGTTCTTGGTGTTTGAACGCTGTCAAGATGGCTGGTTCAAGGGAACTTCCATGCATACAAGCAAGATTGGTGTTTTTCCTGGAAATTATGTGGCTCCAGTTACAAGGTATATTTTTATACAAATGTCTAAATAGTTTATCTAGTTTCAAGTCCAAAATGTTCCTGTTATTGTATTTAATGCTAAAATTGGATAATAGAAGAGCTGTGGGTTGTAATAACTAGCTCATTTTTCAGTTATGTTTTGCTTTTAATTTTGGCAGGACAGTGACAAGTGCATCACAAACAAAAGTTCCCATGTCTACGGCTGGCCAAACGGGACGAGTGGTAACTATGGTCAGCCCTTCCACTGCCAGTGGACCATCTCAGAAGCTCCAGGGGAATGGTGTGGCAGTGAACTCCAGCACAGTACCCACAGCTGTGGTTTCTGCAGCACATATCCAAACGAGTCCACAAACCAAGGTCCTTATGCATGTGACAGGACAAATGACAGTCAACCAGGCTCGCAATGCAGTTAGAACAGGTAAAAAAGAAAAAGTAGCTTTTTATGTGTGGTGGGTAGAGTGTATGGCTTGTCTGGGCAAGTGGCTGGAGTCAGGGTATTTGTAAATAGGTCTTGAGTTTTTTTAAGGCGTTTTTAATGTAATTTTTTTTAGAGTTGAATGCTTTCTGAGGTGACGCTATATCTCTCTGAATTGTTGAATCTTTTTTTCTCCTCTGAGTAACTGTGTGTATGTACATACTCCTACTGTTGGGAATTTATATGCAAGTACTTTAGGTGGAGGCTCTTTTATTCCAGCAGTATTTGGGATGGGGACATTCTTTGAGCTTCCCCACTCATGCATTTCATGTAGTAATAAAAGTGATAAGAACATCTGAGTCATAGCTTATTTTTTTGTGTTAACTGCACAGCAACTACAGATTACTCTAATTTTGCATTCACTTTTAAATTATCTCCTAACATCTTTGAAGACTTTTCGCATTCATTTCTCCTTCATTTTCAGGGCTCTGGCTCAGGGTTGGTCCTTAGACCTTCCAGTTTGTTCTCTAAATTCTACTGCAGCTTCTTACAGCTTTGACTTTGAAACACTAACACGATATATATTGGCTGCGAGATCAATAACATCTATGTCATAAAAATATGTATTTCTGACAGGCATAACTTTACAGTCTAGGGCAGGCCACATCATAGTGAAGCATGTCTTCTTGTTATTTAAACCCAGATCTAAAAAAGATTGATAGCGGTGTTTTCAAGAGGTTTTGTTTACCAAATCCATGCACTCCTCTGTGGATTTGCCAGGCTAGGAAAATACCACACAACTGGAGCCTGATCTATTCCAATTGCTCCTAGGGCCTCAAAAGAGAAGGAAAATAAATTACTCCATTTCAGACTATCCCAGTGATTCCTCTTTTAGCCTTGAACTTGGGGTCTAAGATCTGAGAGAGTCATGACAAAGGTTTTTTTTAATCACAAGATTCTTATTGGCAGAGCAGAAGGGAAAGCAAAAGATCAAAATAGTATTATCTGTTATCCCCTTAAGGATAATTGTTTCATATGGTCTCAGGATCCATGAATTAGCCCACTCCCTCTGCCATCATGCATCTCCTAAAACACCCTGTGCTTGTTCAGATGTCAGCACCAGCTTTGCTTTTGGATGTAGGATATGTACATGATATTTCATTTCCTTAATTGGCCACATCTCCCTCTAGTCTGATCTTGGGCTGGAACACATGTGATAGTCCTCTATAACAACTTTATTCTTTACCTTTAAATAAAAATAACCAGGTGCTATTGGCAGAGAAACTAAGGAGAACATCTGTGCTTTCCTGCCTCTCAGGCATAGGAGGCTTCTACTCTAAATCCTTCTTTTGAGCTGCCTGGAAGCTTACAAGTGACAGCACAAAGGCGAAAGCTCCTGTGGGCTCCAGAGGCCTTTCTGTCCCTGCACCTCTGCACTGCTGTCAAGATGAATAAGCTCTTACAGTTCCATTCAGCTGGAAGACATGACAACATACTTCCCACCAACTTCTCAGGTCCAAAATGGAAAAAATCAAAGGGGCTGCACACTCTTCACAGAGAACTTAACATTGGATTGCAGTGTAAAGGTGTACTGTTTAATCACAAATACAAATCCATCCCTTAAAAGGGCCTGAGAACTGAAGCAATAATGGCTGCTTCATGTTCAAATGTTAGAGAGAACCTTGTAGGCAGTGTCTGAAATGTGAACATCTTGAACTTTACCTAGCACCTTCGCTGAATGTTACTCTCTTGATGAGGCTTCACAGGTCAGTGCTACATGTTGCAGGGCTATTGTTCAGTTTCAGTTTAGCTCAAGACTTTGAGGACCCTTCCTCAAATGATCTTAGTGAGATATTGCTTGACATTACCCTTGCTGAGGGGATATCCATTCTTTGATTAAAAGGAATTGGGAAGAAAATGTATACTCTGCCTATTTCATTTAAGGATGAATTGCATGAAAATAGGGTGATGCATTTTTCCTACACTTCCTATCAGGGATAAGAAAACAAAACCAGAAAGCTATTTCATACTTGTACTCCATTGACTGCATGTAATTATAGACATATCTTGAAGAATAGCAGCTACTGACTTTGTCTCATGAACAAACGGCAGCCTTAGTAATTTTTTACAAAAAATCTTGCTGAACTCTCCTTTTGGAAATATTCATGGTAGTCAGGGAGGGTTTGCTACAGGCTATGTACAGGCTCAATATAAAAAAAAAACAGACATAGTATTTAATGGTTCTTTCTTCTTAAGAATTTGTGTTGCTTATCTTAGAGATTGTAATTGGGTACAATACTGTAGAATTGTTATATCAAATTTGTGAACTTTGTCGGTCTTCTCTAATAGACTGTTGATGCAATCTACCCAAATTAACAGGGGAATTTGTAGAGAGCAGAAGAAAGAGAGAAAGTGCTGGAGGCTTGATTCTAGGATATCACTTACAAAAAACCCAAAACTCTAATTAGTATCTGAAAAATCAGAGTGAATTGATACATTTGAGATGTACAGGCACCAAGCTAGAAGCATGACCCCCCCCGCTTAGGTACCAAGTTTCACAGTATTTGAAGGAAATAGGGTGTGCAGCACTGGTATGCTGCATTTTGCCTCATATTATTTGGGTAAGATGTCTGCATCTCATACCACCCAGTGGTGCAGAGATACTCACGCTGTTGACATGATCCAAAAGCGTGTATGGTTGACCATAGAACTATAATAGCAATGTTGTTTATTGGAAACAATAAATTAGTTCAATGCAGAGCTCTGTGCTTTCCAGCTAGGCTGCAGCTCAGGTTCATATATTCAGCCCTGTGCTGTTCTCCAGCTTCTAATGCAGATGTTCCTTTTCTTTCACAGGGGTATGAATAAATCCAGTTCTATATTTAAACATCCCAAGAGACAATAGCTTACGTTTTCAGAGAAACCACTCATAGCAGTAATTGCCACTGTACTTATTGTTTGAAAGACCCACTAAATCTGTTGTGGATTTTGTGAATAGTTTAGGGAAAACAATCCAATTATATTTTTAGCAGCTTCTATAAGGGGTGTTTCTTCCTACTTTGTTTTATGTGCCCTGACAACTACACAGCATATTAAAAGGAACAAACAAGTTCCAGGCAGGATTTAGCTAGCTCTTAAGAGCTAAAAAGTAATCTTCACTTTGCATCTTTGTGTGTAGGTGAAGCATTTTACTTAGGAGCTTGGATTTCTCCACAATATTTGCAGTGGTATTATTCTTCTGTTGCATACTGTTGCAAGTAGGGTAGCATGCGCTGCTACTTTACTCTGGTGGACAAAATCTGATGCTGTGTTAAGATATCATTATAGTAATACAAATGGAAGTTACTAAGGTTGGAAGGAAGCTTCTTATGACTGATTAGCTATAGCACAGTGACTATACCTCACTTTGAGTGTCTTGTGAAGAGATGAACTCTCTCACATTTTCTTCTTTTGTTCTAGTTGCTGCACACAGTCAGGAAAGACCTACAGCAGCAGTCACACCCATACAAGCACAGAGCCCAACATGCCTTATTCCTGCAGCTGTGATCATTCCCCACCACTCTGCTTCCCAGCAACTCCAGCCCCAGCTTCCAAATACTGCTGCTTTCGTCACTGCTGTGAATGTGAACCGCTCAACCATCCCACTGGCATGTGCAGCCACTTCTTTGAATTCTCCCAACATTGCTGCTTCGTCTTTGGAGGGAGATACTAGTGGGAGAACTGTAAACACTCACGCTGGAGCTCCTGCATCTCCTGAGAGTGCTTTAGCAGCTGGTGGAAGCACTGCTGTCAGTAAAGCAGACAAGGATGGCAAGGTGGGTAGAGAGTAAAATCACTCCTTTGAATTCTCCCATTTTCATCACGCAAGCTTTTCAGAGATCCATTTATTATTTTTTTTCTTATATTTGCTGAATAGAATCATAGAATTGTTTGAGTTGGAAGGGACCTTAAAGATCATGGAGTTCCAACCCCCCTGCCATGGGCAGGGACACCTCCCACTAGAGCAGGTTGTTCAAAGCCCCATCCAGCCTGGCCTTGAACATCTCCAGGGATGGGGCATCCACGACTTCCCTGGGCAACCTGTTCCAGGGCCTCACAACTCCCACTATAAAGAATTTCTTCCTAACATCTAATCTAAATCTTCCTTCTTCCAATGTAAAACCGTTGTCCCTTGTCCTGTCACTACATTTCCTGACAAAGAGTCCCTCTCTGGCTCTTCTGTAGGCTCCCTTCAGATATTGAAAGGCTGTTATANNGCCTGTCCTCATAGGAGAGGTGCTCCATCCTTCTGATCACTGTTTTTAAGTTTTTAAGACTGACCCTGAAACTCAGGCAGCCAATTTGTGACTACCGCTATGGGCAAGTTTATTCTTGGCCTGCAAGAATAATTTAGGATGGATGAAATAAAGAGCAGACCTTAGAGAAGGATTAAAATAGGGTAGCACGTTCATGCCTTAAGCAAGAAAAACAAAAGGTGAATGGGTAAAGTTCAGATCTATTAGATAGACTGTTGGAATTTTAAGTATTTTGTTTTTCTTTACCTGCACTCAGTTTCCTGAATACTTTAGGAAGTTATATGGTTAGCAATTGTTGTCAATAAGTCTCTGTAAACTAGTAACACTGTGATGTAAAAAAAAAAACCAAAACCAAAACAATAGTATTCTTTTAGGTTGCCTGCTTTATTAAGTAGACACACTTACAGATTATTAAAATCACGTTAACAGAAATGTGTATTGGACAAAGGAAAAAAGCACAAACTGTCTACTTTTGTCTAGATCAGTAAAGTCTGTAGTGATTCTGCTTTCCTTCATTCTATAGTGATTCTGCTTTCCTTCCTTCTATTTGAAGTATTTTCCTCTCTTACTGTCATTCTTACTGTCAAGAAATTCATTCTTACTGTCCAGCAGACCATGTCATTATGTTGTATTATAAACAGAAACAACTCTAGAATTTTTTTTTCTCCTTTTGACAACCTCCTTTACATGTCAAATGTTTTTAAACTTAACCTTCCTATTTTTCACCCATGTACTCCTTAATGAAGTTCATGAAGTTTTTAATCATAGGCTGTACACTAATCTCACCCATTTTTTAATTATTTTTGTTTATTATTGTTGAATAGAGGCATCTAAAACTTTAAAATTACCTTAGCCATAGCCACTGAAATCTGACTGAGGTGCCCTTAGGGAGGGCTTTTAGAAAACCTGTAGTTTAAGGTTAAAGATACTAACATATTTGGACTATGCTAATTTTTTTTTCTCTTTTTCTTCCCTATTTGCTAGACAGCAGTTCTTTGAGATAGCTTTAAGTCACTGGAAGGACAGAGGATTTTTCACTCACGGTTCACCAATTCCACTGCATCCCAAGCTATAATAAAAATCTCACATTGCTCATGCTTTTCTCTTTCTGTGGTTAAATAGCTTATTTTTGTCTCCAGGGCTTAGAATCTGGCACCTCTCATAAGCACTAAATTCACTTAGTCAAAGGGTT
>BJBW01000062.1:0-79036 GCA_004320125.1 Scolopax mira | reverse complement strand
TGAACCTCATGAGTTTCTTCCTTGCCCAGCTCTCCAGCCTGTCCAGGTCTCGCTGGATGGCAGCACGGTCCTCCGGGGTGTCAGCCACCCCTCCCAGTTTGGTATCATCAAACCTTTTTAATTTTCAGCATCCTGATGCAGGTGCAGGAAATAATTCTGCTTTTACAAGGTACTGTAGCCCAAAGTTGCAGGTTACTTGAAACATGATTTCTTAATAGGAAATAGGTATGACATATAAGGATTTACAGTTGTCAAACACTTGCTTTCTTTTTTTTTCTTCCTTGAAGAACCAAGTGACATACAACAAGGTGGTTTTTTTCTTTTTTAATGAAACAAATTGTCTTTGCTGCTTAGGGATGGCTTCTAGACTACTGGATCCACTATTCTCCAGTGCCCATGCTACCACCCTTCTGTAGATCAGTAGGCTCTCCATTTGTGAACTACTACTCCCTTACAGTGACCTATCTTTTCACAGCCCTGAATTTAGTTAGACCTTGTATCAGATGAAAAAAACTACAGAAAATTACAAAATGCTATAAACAGATATGTCACAGAAAAGTCAGGAAAATCACATCCCCATACCATGTCACAAAAGAGAGTGCAATCGTGCCAGTGGTCTCAGAACAGATCTTCAGTTGCTGTTTTGTGTTTGCTTGCCTAACATATTACTTCTCATGGTCTTAAGTTCTTGAACATTTCTAAGACAACTTATAAATGTCTTGTGTAGTCTTTGACAGTGTCCAGGAAAGTGTTTTACATCCTTACTCTGCTCTGTGATATGGTTCATTAATTATTTCATATTTCTGACCACTTCTACAATTTTTGTTAGAAATGAGAAAAAATTTTCCTATAGAACACCAGGTATGACAAGAATTTAGCCCCTTATTACTTTATTAATTACCCTATTACAAGATTTAGTTCCTGTTAGCATATTTTCTAAAAACTTTGCCACTATTTTCTCAGAGCTCCTTTGCCAGGAAAAAAACCCACAAGACTTCTGCTGTACTGTTTGCTTTCTGCAGCCTGAGGTCTTAATCGCAAGGGATTCAGCATTCACCGGACTCAGCTATACGTTATCAGGTGTCAACTGTTCTCTGATCCCAGCAAGTCTTTCAGATTTGTATTCAGAATTTTACTCTGAATGAGAATGATTGATTTAAGATGAGAAATCTTTCTATCACAGGTTTGAAACATAGCTGAAAAATATTCTGGGCACACCTGAACACCACTATTTTAACAGCAGTCACGCACTTTGGGAATATGGTCAGTAAAGGAAACAAAACTTTAGCTGCTCATTTATTCTGTAAATAAAATTTAATAAAGTCTTAAACTCTCACTACAGAGGACCATCTGTGTAACTCACATTAATCAAAGTCTAACAATCTACTTATTCAAATGAACTTGAAACTGCATTTTAACCAGCTTTTTCTTTCATTATGAATTTTTGATCTTAACACTTTTTAATGACAGATACCCACCTATTTAGTTAAAAAATGAAAAGAAAACAAAAATCTGTGGCATACAGTGAACCACAGGAAGCTGGAATTTCTCTCCTATCTGTCACAGACACACTTTACCATGTGACAAGTTCACAAAGAGCAACCACTCAATTTATCAGACAAATCTCAAATCAGGAAAAAAAAAAAGCACACACCCAAAAATGCTGCTGCAATTCAATTTCCAGTTGATGCAGCACTGTTCTGACTGACCCAGTGTTTTAGAGCATCAGATAATAAACCTAAGCCATAGCACAAAATCTCTTTATTGGTTTAGTAAAAAGGAGTGTTGAATTAGTATGCCTTAGGGATAGATAAAACTCCAGGAAAGCAAATAAAAACAGCAAAGAAAGGCAAACAAGTATGATCAGCTGAACAGATTTTCTGACAGTTTTCCAAGACTGGACAAACTACTGTTTTTCTAGAACTTTGGCTAAGGTTAAAGGAGAGACCACAGAAACTTGGATACCACACGTTGAACTACTAGGATGTATTGTGTAGAAAATTAACAAAATCAGAAATTACCTTTCTATCAGTATTGAAACATAAGGAACTTTTAAAAATCTAAATTTTGATAGCTTGAAAACCCCCTCCAGAACACTTGTTTCAGAGGTGTCACCATTTCAGTAGATCCAGAGACAGAAATCCATTACAAGACACCAGTTTGATTGTAATACTTTATATTGTGTGGTGCTTGTCATATAAGAACACCCAAATTCTCCAGTTACCGGTTGCACAAGAGCATATGGTCCCTGAGAGGGAGGCATTTGTTACAAACTCACTTTGAGGCTGAGAGCCTCCTCCACTACTGTTCTGTTGCATACCAAATAGACACCAGATTTTGTTGGATTACTGGAAAATATCTTTTCCACAATAGTGCTTTGTATTACCAGCTACCAAAAAATCCCATCTAGCCTAACTGTAATGTACCTCGTACTTCAAGTGTGGGAACAGAATATCTGTTGATTTGCCAACACACTGTCACACTTAGATTCACACAATTTACCTAAGAATTTCTTACCATTTCTTACCATGCAGTGGACCTTTTGAAAGTGTTAAGTACTTTACTTCTCAGAACTATCTTTAATTTTCTAAACAAAAGTGAGGTAACAATAGTTCAAAGCATTAGCAGAAATACAGACTGACCCCAGAAATATCAGTGCAAAATATTATTGGTGCACCGGAGCTCTAAGGAAATCAGTGCCCCTCTGGAATTTATCAGGTTGGAATTTATAGGATTGCAACTTCCCTGTGTTTAAGATGAGTTTAATTTTAGATAGAATTTTTAGACCTTTCTAACCTATCTAAAACTTTTAGTTTTAGATAGAATTAGTAAGTTTAGATTTAGATAGAACTTTTAGACCTATTTTAAGCACAGCACTGTATTATGTAAGACAATGTCCCTATACACTTTCTCCATATTGCAAAAGAGGGATTTTTTCTTTTATCACCACTACTCCTCTGAAAAAAAAAAAACCTTGGAAATTTTTGTCATGTAGAATTTGAATCTCAGCAGACCACCTTGCTCTTTTCAAAATATAACTTGCTCATTGCTCTGAAGAACAAAAATTTGGATAGTAGCTATGCCTCACTTCAAAATAAATAAGTGATCATCTGAACTACCAAAAAAAAATGCCAAAATATTACTTGATTTCAAGCTGGATTTTCTTAACAGTACAGTTACATTTTAGTGTTAGTCACAAATTTATTTGCATAAACATATATATAAGAAACATATCTACAATTTTGGAGTTTAGATTTTGATGAGTACACCGTAAGTGATGGTGCTTAGACAGCAGATTAAGGTATCCATCTCTGTAATTCCAAAGCACTGCAAGTTACATTCTTCAACCTGTAAACT
Source organism: Scolopax mira (assembly GCA_004320125.1). Classification (NCBI taxonomy): domain Eukaryota; kingdom Metazoa; phylum Chordata; class Aves; order Charadriiformes; family Scolopacidae; genus Scolopax; species Scolopax mira. The sequence continues at coordinate 75,679 of BJBW01000062.1, read as the reverse complement.
ATTCTCTTCTTTATAAGAAGCAATCACTAAAAATTAAAGTAAAACTATAGTGACACATACAAGAAAATTTTTTTTTTTGTGATACAAAATGTCAACTAGAAATATGTGGTAGCAGCATGTCAACTGAAGCAGCTATTTCCATTTTATTTCCATTTCAGATTACCTGATAGCATATTCTTTCTCACCAAAAGCCCACCATCACAAACAATAAAGAGTCCTTAGCTATTTATAATCATGAAGAGAAGCCTGTTCTTATGTACTTTAGAACCTTTCTTGCATAAATTTTCTTCTGCTTGCAGAAACCTGTTTGCTATAAAACCTCCTTGCCAAAAGATCAAACTGTATTGTTTTTATTCAAGCAAAAGTCCCAGTGAGAGTTCTACCTGATTAAAGACTGATTAAAGACTGCAAGTTAACACCCAAAGACTGAAATTTTCAAAACATGTAGAGCATTTAGCTACTCTTTTCCCATCAATTTTAATCAATGAACTGCTTTGAAAGCCTCAGCCTAATTGTGTATTAGATTAAAATGGAAGACCCAGCTTCTGAGTCAGTTCATAACTGCACCTACAGATTTAAACACCAAATACATAAGGAACTGGCCTAAAGGGACTGGGCTTTCAGGAGCGTTTACTCATTTTCCTCATTGAGTTTGACCACAGAATTTCCAGTAATTTTAATGTAGCAGGGTTCAGACAACATTTACTGTGCTTTTACAATATTAGCTGATTTATAATGGCTATCCCTTGCAGAAGAATACATCTTCTAACATCATTTCTATCTACTCTGTTCCTTGTTTTATAGCATTTTAGAGGATCATAGATCAATGTATATTACACTTGAAAATTACTAATAGCAAAGCTGTATGAATCCCTATTCAATTATTGCTTCGATCAAAGCTGGTTTTGGTGCAAAGCCATTGATTTTGTACCCATACACAATCACTGGGAGCTGAAAAATTCTGATAACATGTAACAATTTGAAAATAATTAAGTTTGGCGAGAGTTTTGTATGCTGCTCTATACAGTTACCTAGACCTCTACTAACCTAGAAGCAGCAGAGCACTCCAATTCCTGATTTGAATCTTCTTTAATGTACTCTTTCATTCAACTGTGAAATAACACAAGTTAAATGAAGATTTTAATTCCAAATGTTACCAAGGTAAACAAAAGCACTTTCCTGTTTCAGCTTGTACCCTAGAGGCAAAAATCTCTTTATACCAAATAGCTTTAAAGAAATGTTCCTTCCTGGCATTCTAGGTTCATATACGTTAAATAAAAGCAAATTCTCAGACAGGGCTATCAATAGCTGAAGAAAATTCCTTCGTAAAATTTGTAGTTCCAGAAGATATTATCATACTTTCCTTCTACAGGAATCTTCTAATTCTGAGGCAGGTTGTAAGAGTTTACATGCAATCTTTAACACTGGGTGCTAAGCAGCAGCAAACATGTAATCCCACTCTGCTGTTACGAAAGACAAAGCACACTTCTCCAGTCATCCAAACTGGGACAATTGCAACCAGCATTGGTTACCACCATCCCAAATGCATATATATATTACTCATCTGGAGTACCTGTGTGTGGTGTGTCATTTGTAGCTAATTTACACACACACGTACACATCTGGATCCTGGAGCCAGACGGATGCAGTTGTTACTGATAGGCATACATTTGCAAAGCTGCAAAAGGAACACTCGTGTTATTTCTTTCCTGAGTTGCTCCCAGAATAATGAAACTGACTTATAAAAAGGTGAGAGGTTGCACACAATGCTCTATTATAAGTAACACACAAGCAAACCTAAAGATGAGATAAATATTTTGTCATTTTCTACTAAGCATAAGCAGTTCCTGAGACATTATTTCCCCTCTTAAAATCTTCCAAATTCTGTGAATGTGATTACTATTAGATATTTTTGGTTTGGGGAATGTGATTACAGCTTGGGTTTTGGTGGGTTGGTTGTTTTTTTTTGTAATCACCACTTTTTGGAGAGAGATAACTCATTGGTTCTCTTACCTGAACATACTAAAATCAGCCTCTGGAACACATTTCTGAACCAAGAAACCTTGAAGATAAAAAAAAAAAAAAAAAAAAAAGAAAAAAAAAGAAGAAAAATATAAAAGGGCTTAGTGGTTAGATTAGTATTCTAAAAATCAAGCAACTCAGAAAAGCTTTCTGTAAGCTATTTCATATTTCTAAGCTCTGAGATATCAGCTTTAACTCAAGATTTTAAATCCTGGTTCATTTGAGTGCAGTTTTAAACAAGAGTTTTTTCAGTGACATCAGTAGTTTTTGGGCAGTCATTCCATAGCTACTTGAGAGGCTAAACCCTTTACAACAGACAAAAGTCTCTGAATATAGCCTGGGATACAGGCACAGAGATAAAAAAGTCATTTCACCTGTGTAGATCTTAATATATAATTTCATAGAGCCTCACAGATAGCTTTCAGAGTAGCATAGAACTTTGCATCCTCTAAAGACACTGTTGCCTTCTGGGAATTTTCCTTTAAACAGTTGAAGTGGTTTGAGGTAACATTCACTCATACACAGTTGTACATTTTCATCATGCTGGTTTTTTTCAAGGAGAGACCTCGGAAAAAATAAGGAATTTTTTCATACAATCTTCTTTTACAAGAAGATTTTATATTTGAAAAATGTAGCTTGGCTACTAAAATTATACATTTTTCAATGAAGAAGGCTTTTTTGAATCATTATGTTTTTAATTTTTTTCAGAAGCACATAGATTTCAGTGCTTTTTATATTAGCAAATAAGTTTTAGTAACAATTTCTTTCAACACTGATGATGATAGTATGAAATACCTGTGCATCTCATCTGTCTAGTCAGTGACAAAATAGCACAATATTCTTTTTGTCTGCTGTCCCCCACTTATTAAGAAAATTTTAACAGCTGTTTAATTGTATATATTAAGAATTATCTGCTCCATCACCCTTTTATTCCCTCTTGCAAATGTACCACCACTTCTACTACTATCAAAGAGGAAAGACCATGGCTTCTCTTGCACAAAGTTTACACAGTTTTCAGTCATGAAACTTGCATATCATATAAAGCTTAATGTAAACCTAGAAAGCAAGACCCTTTGTATTTAAGAATAACAATTCATCATAGGATACGAGCTGTACCCTACACTTTTGGAAAAAAAACCCTACTTCTCTGATCCCATGCAGCCCCTTCACTCTCTGAAGTCCTGACCAGGCTCACCCCTTATTGCGGTCAGTCTAAATATTGACTGACTCATAAAACTGCAACAAAAGTCTTCACAAGAAAAATCAAGAATGTAGATTCTGCATATAATCAAATAGAAAATCCATCCATTTACAAATTACTGATTTAATGTGCAGTATAAAGATACAGAATCACATTGACATAAAACCAGACTCTTCTAGATGTAACCCACCAATACCTATGAAACAGCTTTACTGTACAAAGCACATTAAATCAGTAATTTGTAAATGGATGGACTTTCTATTTGATTATATTTCTGGCTACCTGGAAGCTCCCTTTCTTCAACTCCCTATGAACCACCATTGCAGATAGGGTTAAAATTCTTCTGCTAAAACTCTACTGTTCAAGTTTTTAGTGTTTCCTTTTTGCAATACATGTATTCTAATGCACATATTCTTTTTACCTGTTTAGTTGAAAATAAAACGTTACATCAAACTCCCAACTTTGGAAATCAGTAATGTCCCCGATTCACTATTTGCCCTGAACTGCTCCCTCCAAGCAAAAAGAACCTCACCTGAATAAAATAATTTTCTAGTTATGCCTGGCATAACTGTATCTACTCTCTATACACTGCTACCCGGATGGGCTCACAATAATATTTGCATGACAACTCCTAAAGCACTTACAAAGCAATATTTATCAAGAGGGTATTTCAGCTGTACTTGTTTTTCTGACATTCGTGCTAACAACTAAATGTTCCTGGAAACATTCTGATGTTTAGGAGCAGGAGAAGGTCCTAGGGATTTTAGAAAGTTTATATATGACAGGGAAGTGCAAGAGCAGACTACGTACAAGCAATTGACAAATGGGAGACACAAGTCTTTTCATCTACCTGGTACTTTTCCTATTTGGGCTCAAGGATACAAGACACTAGATAATTTTGTGGTGTTGTATTTCTGAAGACAAGAAAGGATCTACATATATATGATGGACTTATTAAAAAACAACAGCAAGCATCTGTTGACAGTGATTTTTTACCAGAACACACATTAAGAATCATCACAGCTGATACAAAAACATAAATGTTAAATCTCGTTGGTTTAAAGAAGGTAAGAAGTCTTGCCTGGCTTTAAAAGTTTCTCAGTCTCTCTTTTAGCAATCTCTAAAAGGTATTCATGTCACAGATACAAATGCATCAAAGAAAAAAAAGTTAAGAATAGGTAGTTTTCAAACACGGGGAAAACACATTCAAATTAAGTTGCAAAGAATTCAGTTCAAGCACACCAGGAAAGCACTCAGAGACACACGAAACCAGCACACAGATTTTCCCTCACATTTGAAGCTGCTCAAAGCTAACTGTACAAAGCCTATGTGTAAGCAAAGTGGCAGAAGATTAAACGACGTCTGGAACAAAAGGAAACATCTTTTTCCTGAACTGCTTTGTCTGACCAGAACATTATTGCATTAAGTCTTTTTCCATCTTCTAATTCAATCACATCATTGCCAGAGTAACTCACTGAAGCTGCTCCTTCAGAGCACTCCAAGGAGATTGTTGCTCAGCTGCAAATCACGCGTGTGAGACAGCCTTGTGATTAGGTATATGGGAACGGTGAGGAAAGACAGCTAATATATCCATATTTCAATATGGATCTGTGGTACCTAATGATAACAACATGTTGATTTTGAACAGCTACTGACTTCAACCTTCTAATTTACTAGCTGATGGAAGAACTAATTTATTTGATGTAAAATTCAAAAGAAAGTTCAAGAAGACATCCAGAGAAGTATTCTATAAAAAGATACCTACTTGCAAATGATTGATGCTGCTGCACCTATCTGCAAGGCATTTCCAACAAGTATTCAAGTATTGATTTTGTTGATATAAGTGCAATTCATGGATAAATGCTGATTCAGAGGATACCTGGTTTACAGAATTTTCTATGAGACTAAGAAGAATTTTTTCTTTTTTAATGAAGTAAATGACTTAGTAACAAATGTTGCTTTGGAAAAACAGACAGAATGTTTGTCCTAGGATTGACTGTTTAATTGAAACATGGAACTGATAAAATTAAAACTGAATAAAGTAAAAGCACTTTCATAGAAAGTGAAGTTTGACAGTGAATTTTTTGTGCCATAGATTCTAAAACTAAGACTTCTGAAAATCAGTTAGGGGGAAAATCCAACAGTTTTAAATAGGTTTTTTTTCCTGTTTCTTTTTGTTTGGTTGGTGTGCCTATGTTTGTCGTTTTTTAAGATGAGAGAAGAGTCCCTCCTCCCCAGCAAGGGTATAGGTCCAGATGGTTTAAGGCTCCTGCAGATCTCCCCATGTAGTTTCTGGCAGAGGGAGAGAGAGATGAAAAGAACACTGAGGCATCATCAGTTCAATCCAAAATATGGCAACTCCATAGTTCATAAGATCACAACTCCACAACTACTTATTTCAAGTAGCACCACTGCATCAGAAAATTGAGAGTATGAGCAATTTATCATATAATGAAAAAGAAAAAATAAGTTTGAGCAGTTTTAGGACAAAAAGTGAAATTCCAGAAATTTACATAAATATGTGGAACAAAAAGAAGATTTATTTATTTATTTAAACATCCAGAGTGGAGCTCAAATAGTGGGGTGGTTTTTTTTTTGGTAATACCTTTAAACATGGGAAAACACCTCTTGCATGTTATCACACATTTCTCAGAAAAATTTTTAATTGTTTGCTGAGTTTATGAGAATGTTTTTTTAATCAGTCTGTGCAGTACAGCAGTGTACTGGGCACAGGCACCCAGCACTGGTAGAGAGGTCAGCCATCATGGACTGACCCCATTCTCCATCCCCTTGCATTGCTCAGGCAGACGTTGTTTTAATCTCTCTTTGTTTCCCACCATACAAATATAGTTTAATTGGAAGTAATTTAATTTCACCAAGTAAAGTGCATTTTGCCCTACAATTGCAAGTAATTGGTAAACTATCTCCTTGTCTTTATTTTGACCCACAAAGAGTTGAGGAAGAGGGTGAGAGAGCAGCTGGGTGGGCGCCTGGCAGCCAGCCAAAACCAAGCCACCACAGACAGATTGATATTGTTGATTCGGGTAAAAAAGAACCTTAGAGCCAGAGAAAACAAGAAGTCAGCAGAGGAGAGCTTAAATGCTAACAGTGAGAGAGCTTTCTACGTGCACAGATGCATGGCCTAAAATAACCTTATCAGCCTACTACACCAAGGCATGACTGATTTAGATGTCCATCTCATGTATTGCCTGAAAATGTCACTGCTGATCCAGTAGCAGAACTTCAGCAAAGCCTTGTTTCTTGTACAAAAGAGTGTGTTCAGATTTGACAGGAAGGATATAAAATCATGCCATCTAGGAATAAAGAAAAGTATGAAATATTTCTCTTGAACAAACTTCATTTTAACATCTGTGCTATGTCTTTTAAAAATGGAAATTTAATCACCACTCAGAATAATGTGATGGGAATCCATGGGAGCTCTAGTAAAAAGCAGGTTTACATTTTATTTAGTGTGTTTTGTTTTTTTTTTTTCAATTTGATAACCTTTTTATGCAACAACTAAATGGAGCCACGTTAAAAATACAGTTCCAATATCTCCTTTTGGTCAGTTGCTTCCCTAATGCTGTTTAAGCAATATTTTATATAAGGTTACAGTTGTCATGTATGTAACTACTCTATAATGTGAATTGACAGCACTTAAAATTTGCCTTGCTTTAGAATTCAATAATTAGGACAGGGCTAGCTGAGGTTTAAAATGCCTATTCTTACTTATCCAGAAGTTAATTTTCTATCACAGTGTACAGCAATTAAAAGTGACAAAAGAAATATCTGTTCTAAAGGATAAAAGTATAACTCTATTAGCCCTGATTTACTTCCAGTGAGAACAACCTTTATCTCTCCCCTTTGAAATGCAGCAACAAGTTGTCAAAGAAGGTAGGAGTGCTTCATCCAGCTGTGTTAACTCTGAACACAGGGGTGGAACCATCTCCAGAGCTGCCAGTTTGGGGATAATTTTAACATGCACCAAAAACCATTAAGACTAATTTGAAGCGAAAGTCACAGAGGCTGAAAGTTAGGCCCATGATTAATTTTATTGACAGTAATTGCGCTTTAAAGTAATGTTATTAACATGAAATTGTACCTAAAAGCTAGGCACGTGTACAAGTCTTTGAAGATATGGATGCTCCCCTGAAGACACAAGTATTTTTCCTTTGTTCCTCACTATACATAATTCAGACAAAAAGCCAATTGCTCTGAGGAAAAAAAATAATGCAGCAGCCTTTATTAAAAATGTAAATTGGAATCCAACTGCCCATGTAACCTTTACTCCCACTACTAAAGTATCTGATAAGTTACTGTCTGATGGAATAACCAAAAAGCTTGCTTCAAATTAACTGGGTGACTGACTAGCAGTACGTACACTTTCATTCATTATAACTGCAGTATTGGGTTTGTGGGGTTTTTTTGGTTTTGTTTTGTTTGTTTTTTAAACAATGCAGAATTATAGGTACATCAGTCACATTGGAGAGCAAACTTGCTTAAAGTAATACTTGTACGACTGTACCAAACTTAATTTTAATTAATTAATTGACTACATTCTAGTTCCGTAGGATGACAGTATGCATAAAATATAAACTATTCTTCTCACGCAGCTCTTGATTAGGAAATTATCACACAGCAACAGAAATGTCAAGCTTCAGAATCTCTCACAAAGCTTGGTATATTTCTCTTAGAGGTGACATGGTCCTCAGGAGTTTATTCCCTAGCTATAAAATGCAATCTCAAGAAATAAAGCACATCATCAGTTCTTTGGCTTACATATATCAGCTTGAAATTATGCTGTTCCTGGGCAAAAATCATGTTACATTCTTCACAGACTCTGGCAAAGTAACAGGAGCCTCATATTTGATTTGGTCTTTTAATGGATGATTAATCCAGATCAGATGTTTTAAAGCAAGGAAAGCTATGTACTTGAACTGTTGACAAGTCACTATTCTAACTAGGTTTGCTTTGAAAAAAATCAGCCTGCTGTGCTGACATGTACAAAAATTCAAACTTTGTGCCAATGAAGTTGCATTTTAGCTTTCGGTTTTTAAATGTTAGCTCTAAATGCTGTTACACAGACAAATATAATAGCTAAACTTGTCATGAAGCAAATTTTACAAAAGCTAAAAAATTTGAAACATACTGTTAGTATGAAATGACAATGCAATTTTGAAAGAAAACATCTCATTCTATATGTTTCTAATTTGCAAAAGAATACAGATGTATAGAGTGGGCTGAGGCTGAAAAGCTGTGAAACAGAGACTCATTTTTTGTCTTTATTTTTAATCAATAACTCATAAATTGATGCCAGAAATGTAATTTTTAAAGAGTGATGATGATGATAGCAGTGAAGGTGGTTTGATTAGAGGGCTTGGGCTCTACACCACCGGAGATATGCAAAACTAACAGTAGCTTTATAGGCCACTTTACATGGCAAGCTATTTGGAGGGGGTAAAACAGTGAGAAAAGCCAAAGCAATTAATTTGCAGTCATCTTCTCCTTGCTAATATGCATCTGTTAAAAGAAAGAACACAAAGGAAGAGGACAGACATTCAGACACAGACACTGCATGTGAAAGTGCCCTGGGAAAAAGACTCTCTTCATTATAAGTAGAGTTCCTACTACAAGAGAACTTTCCTTGTTGGCTGGGCTCTCTGGATGAAAACGTGACAAGTAGTTAAACATATACAAACCCCCAAAACTACAGTTTTTATCTGTTTCAAAAGTAGGACACAGTGACCTATTCAAACAATAAACCAACAGAGGAGGTAAATTGCCTAATTTGTCTATATAAAATAGATGTCAACTTAGATTCAAAATCACTAATAGCCAATCACAGAATATTCATGGTTGGAAGGGATCTTTGAAATCATTGAGTCCGACCACAAAAGAAAACAAAGAAGAATAAAAATTAAAAAAAAACCAAAACCACACCACACCCACCCACAGACACAAACCAACAATCCCGGGCACTAGAGCATGCCCTGAAGAGCCATGTCTACACATTTCTTGAAAACCTCCAGGGACGGCGACTCCACCACCTCCCTGGGCAGGCAGTTCCAGTGCCTGACCACCCTCTCAGTAAAGTAATTCTTCCTTATATCTAACCTAATCCTCCCCTGCTGCAACTTTGGACCATTTCCTCTGGTCCTGTCATTATTCACTTGGGAGAAGAGGCCAACCCCCACCTCTCCACAGCCTCCTTTCAGGTAGTTCTGGAGGACAATGAGATCCCCCCTCAGCCTTGCAACAGTAGAAGTTGCAAAATCATATAACAGCACTTTTGGACTACAAGTTTTTGAGATTCTATTGTCACTGTTATCCCCATGTACATCTAGCAGTTTTTAATTTAGTTATCAAACCATCTTTCTTAGTATTGTCAAACTGGTTAGGACATGAGCACTACTTAAAGTTCAAATGCAGCAGGATGCTTTTGAGAAGTTTTGATTTTTTTGGAACTGTATCTTAAAAGAGTTCACTTGCCTCTAATATCTTCTAAATCCATTAAATTTTTCACAGTATAGGACTTCTAAACAAACCAGTATTCCAAAAATAGTGAAATTGAACCAAATTTGTCAAAAAAATAAAACAAAAACAACCCCTCCAAGAAGTCTTGAAAGCACTTTATTTTTTTCTGTTAACCACCTGCAAAAGCTGAAGAATTCTGTATTTACAACTACAGATGCTTATTTAAATAAAGCAGTAACTATTCTTTTCTATAAGTGTTTTGAAGATTCAATTTTCAGGTGGTAAAAAAACCACCCAAAGAACCCGAAGACTTGTTCAATACTGATTTTAACTCCTCAAACATTCCTGTAATGTCTGATTTCAGACATTTTTCCCTAGTAGATTTCTCTAGACATGGCAAGTATCATGATCACAGAGTTTCTTTTAGTTATTCAAATGTATTCATTCTACATTTAACAACCAATATTTCAGAAATTGTATTCCAGGATTACTCTAGAAGACTAATCATTCTGGTTTTTCCTCCTTTCGGTTAGTAATATTTGGTTGAAATATTTCAGTGCAAAAAGTAGTGCAAGAATGATGAGATTTTGGGTTTGCTAGTTCTGCCTCCAGGAAAATACACTACATTAGAAAACAGTTAACCATCAGTTAACGTTCTTGTGTCAGGGAAAATCAATTATGATTTTGAAATAGCGTTTGCAGTATGGTACACTAAAAAATGTGAAACTATCTCAAAGGCTTTTCAACCTGACTTGTTTCCCTGTTATAATAGACGTTAATACACATTTAGCAACTTGTTCATTAGCATGCTGCCTGATGGGATACGCTTTCCCTGCAGAAACACACTAATGGACATTCCTTAAATATTCACAAAGAGCAACTCCTGGAAAAAGGTGCAATGTGAAAGTCATCCCCCACTGCCTCTTAGGAAAGCTTTGTAGAGCATCCTGTCCTTTATGCCTATAGACTATATTCACTATATTTTACACCCCTTTGTAATATATTTAAGAATGAACACACAGAAATAATGTCATGGGGTTTTCAAAGCTTATTAGGAAGAAAAGATCTGCCTTCACATATAATAAAGCAACTAGCTGCAGGCATGCCACCTAGCTCTTTTTCATCTATGCAAAAATGCTCAGCTATTGTTTCCAAACCCTCATAAGAGTTTCTACAAATATATTGAACTGCAAGTCTAAATGTCAGTTCGCTGTCAATATTTCTTCTAACTTCAGTGCCAGCGTTGTCTTAATGCCAGTACAGAAATTAAGAGAGAAAACTACAGCAATGTCTGGGTTAGTCCTGGTTATGAGCTCCTCCACGAATGCCTGGGAATGAACAGAGACAGAAGTAGTCGAATTTTCACAGGAGAACAGAAGGTAGAAGGTAGCCAGGAACTGTGAAAAAAAAAGGAAAACAAATTCAGCCATGGCAGCTGTGAGGACTGCAGTACTGTCAATATTTAGCCTCTAAGGTGGAAGTCTGAATCCTAGCCCTCCCATCACAGAACAGCTGAACAGCTATTTTGGAGACAGCCCTAGCAAATTAAGATGTTATTCCCTACCACCTCCCAACAGTTAAACTACCACACAAGATTACATTGAAGACAGACAAGTTATTTTAGATTGCCACTTAAGGGATGCCATGTTCATCTGTTTTGGTTTTGAATCAAAACAGATTAGAAACTTTCAAACAGTCTGTTAACAGTGATTTGGCTCCTCAGAGAGCAGCCTCCAGCTCAGTAGCAGAAAATTTTTTCCAACTGTACTCCAAAAGAACTTGTGTAAGTTTTCAGAAGCACATCCACAAAATCTTACATGCTGACTGGAAATCTTACTACCATTGACAATGCTGAGCAAGAAGGCATCTATTCTTACCAAGCAAGAAAATACACAGAAGGGTTCTGAAACCCTGACCCTCTTCAGACACTTCACGTAGTGCTGCTCTGCCACTCTGGGATTGCATCCTACAACACTCTCCTAAGTCTGGTCACTTTAGACCATCTTTTCATCAAGTGAGAGCACAGTCACTCTTTTACTAAAAACATTGCCAGAGAAAACTCTGTTGACGCTCTATTTTAAATGCAGTAGCTCAAAGAGTAGAGATCTATTCAAGATGGGAAAGTTATGCATCCAATCATCTCTATTGTCCAAGTGGAATAGGATTGTAAAATAATTCAGGTTAGAAAGGACCTCAGGAGGTCTCACAAAATATGGTCAACTAGGAGACCAGATCAGGCTGCTCAGGACTTTATCCAGTTGGAACCTGTAAAGCTCCAGGGACAGAGACCACACAACCTCTCCGCACAACCCATTTCACTGTTTTACTGTACTCACTGGGAAAAAGTGATTTCCTTATGTCTAATGCCTGTACTCAAAGAAAAGAGAGGGACAGCAGAAAGCAAGCACTGTCACCAATTGCAGTGAGTACTTTTAAGAGAAAATGATAAGACAAATAAATAAAGTTATTCAAAAGTAAAGTTAAACAAAAAAATGCTGGGTTTTCAGAGCCCGAACAAGGCAGAAGAATGAATCGAGAACAAGGCTCTTCAGCCCCATTAGTTTAAGAGACCACTTACAGACTCAGCTCTTTGCATGCCTAAGAAGGCATATGTAAAAAATTTTGCTGCCTTGAGATAGTTGTTTCTGGTAAGATATTTTCAATATCTACCTCTTCTGCTTGCCTTCTGCGTCAGTGGGTTGCACTGTGGGTTGTAATTCTTATAGATGCCTCACTTATAGATGCCTCACTTAATAGCCATGATTGCTGCAGAATTTTTGCAGAGCAGGTGCTCTATAGTATAGGACTAATTTCAGCCTTCTCAAAAGGCTTCTGAGTTTTTTACATTATTCTATGAAATATTGCCATTAGTAAAAACCAACCTTTAAATACGTTTTGTTCATAGTTCAAAATACATGCTCCAAGATGGAGCAGATTTTCCAGACTTAGTGAAAAGAACCAGTTTCACAAATTTACAGATTCTTTATGACAAGGGTACAAAAATGATAATTTTGCCTTATGTTACACCTGATGTGTGTGGGTAGAAACATTATTTATGTCCTTAAAATATGGAGTTCAAGAGAAAGCATACCGTAACACAAGAGTCTTTCTTGTATCAAGTTTCTCAGCAATTTCTCTAAATGGAATAAATTTTCTACTTTTCTGTTTCTCTCACAGAGGTTCTTTGATATAGAGGATACTGATGAGGATGGTAAATGATAATATTTTATTTGCTCATGGTACAGAGTAAAAAAAGTTTCCAAGATTTTTAAGTACTATTCACATTTTACAAGTAAGGTTTTTAAATCTTTAGAGAGATTACACGATTTCCCAAAGTCTCATAGTGAGATAATGGTTGAAACAAGAACAGAACCACATTACTTCATTCAGCATCCCCAGTTCTAACCTCTACGCTGATTTAACTCTTAGTCATCTAATATTAGATATTAAAAGTTAACAGGCTCAGAGCGTAATTACCAAGTTCCTGGAAGAGAATCCAATGAAGATGATTTAATACATAGAAACCATTTGTGGATGATAAAGGCTTTGAGACACAAGTGGTTGGGATACAAGAAGAGGACTTAGGCGAAGTATCATCAGTATTTACATTCTTTCCTAGCCTCCCCCTTCTGGATGTTGTTGGGCAAAAGTCACTGGGCAAGATGGATCTTTGGCCCAATCAGTACAGCCATTTATAATTTACCATCAGTATGTATGCATAAGAAGTACAGAGAATTTACTAACGGATCACTAAATCACTAACAAAGATAGTGGTGTAGAAATAACACAATGGGAACGTTTGGCTATTGGGAAACTGCAAGAGGCCAACTGTTTAAAGTGTTTTGCCTTAGATTCCTAGGCCTTTTAAGTTGCTATAACAACACATCAGCACCACCTAAAAATGTTTTCTGTCCTTTCTTTCTTATATATGCACAAGACTAAAGTGTTTTAGAAAATCTGATCTAATTGCAGAACCACTGAGCAAAGAATAATGTTGACCAAAGCTGGCACAAACTGGCAATCTCACAGGATCAGGGCTGTATTGCACTGCTTGGTCACTTAATTTTCATTAAAGGGTTTTAGCCTTGCCGTCTATTTCCCAGGGTCCTCCACAGCAGTGGAGATTTCTACCTAGACACAGATGAATTCACTGATAGACAGGCTTTGGACAGCATGGAAATAGTATCTTCACTCAGTAGCACAAGGAAAGCTTGGAGCTAAGAATGGACCAGAATAACAACTCCATATGGACAAGATTTGCATATTAACAAGAACCAAGTGGTTGCAGTCGTCTCGCCTTCAGAGCAGCCAGTTTTGGCATCTGAGGGATAGGATGTTACTCTACAAATCTGATTACATATGGGTTGTATCAATATGCCATAGATGGCAATGTTTTGCTGCCTAGGGAAATCAAGATGCTATTGAATATTTAATCTGATTGTTTTATGATGTCTTAAATACAACTCCGCTTTTCCAATATTCCAATAAATAGCCTGGCTGATCTACTGGAAATGGGAGAAGGAAAGACACAACAGGCTACCTACGTTAATAAGCTGTTCATAGGAGCTGCAATGAATTGCCAAAATACAAATAGTATTTTCCCTCTTCCTAGCCTTTTTTCTAATATCCAGTCTCAGCTATATATTTGTTTAAGCTCTGTAGCTTGACTATGACGACAAGCATATAACTCATGTGATAGCTAATTCTTATACCTGTGACAGTCTTACTTTTTGCCATGTAATATCTTAACTCATTGACCGTAAAGAACTTCCACATAGTGTATACAGATAAATCAACTGATGCTTTAAAGGAGGTTTTGCTACAGTATTTTTTTATAACAAAAAACTTTAACTGCTCATAGTATAGTTTAGCACTGAAGCTAATCTGTTAAAAAAAAAAAAAAGAGAAGGGAAGGAGTAGGCTATAAAACAGGATAAAGCACAAACACTCATTGTCAAGTTATTGTGTTTATTTAAAGAAAAAAAATATTGCGCTTGTCTCCTGCCCAGATACTGGTCTACCCTCAGAACTGAAAAATACATTTTTAAGACATCTTAGTTGATGTCTTACTGGTTGTGTTATATATTCAGAGCAGGCAGTCTAAAGCAAAGAACAAAGGCTGGGTAATTTGAACTTTAACTCATACTTCACAGGTCGATGCCTCAGTCTGCAAGAAAAAGCAATTATTGCACTTGAGCTAACACCAGGAACAATATTATAAAAGGGGGTCAGTGACACACAATTTCATTGGAGAAAAAATGTGCAGTAAAAAAATAAACTAAAAATAATTAATTTTCTTAAAAGGACTATAATTTCACTTCCCTGACTGAAGAACTGTTCAAAAGCAAAAAGGAACAAAGTGACATGACATTAGCTGCTTGAAATCTTAAAATCTTACTCTGAGGTAATTCTGGAATACATTTAGAACAAATGATTAAGCCTATATATATATATAGTTTATAATAGATATATATATATATATATATTATTTAAGTAGCTGTTTTCCTGCTCTATGTTGTTAATTAAATGCTCTCTTAACAAAGACTTAAACAATGCTAGCTTCAAAGCAAATATTAAAGGTGACCTGCTCCTAAGCAATGTTAATTTAAAGTAATCCTATACAGTTTTGGTAGCTTCTGTTTTTAACAGTGACTGCTTTCATTCTTTGAAACAATTGCTGTTCCTTTTGGAACAGGTAAATTGCTTCAGTGAGTGACAAGTTAGTCCTCTTGCTGTGAGATTGGAAGCTGTTCCTTCAATCAAAAGTAAGCTGGTTGGAAATAACTGATTTTATGCCTCACCGAGTTTGGTCTTGCCTGAATACAAGAGGACATTATCTTACCGCCTGGGACAGCGCAGGGAAGAGGCCCTGTGTGACTGACGTACAAAGTGCTTCGCCAGAACCTGCTGCTTAATGAGGGGAACAGGGAAGGGGACAGAAATCTCCTTTTAGCCACCCATGCGTGCTGCGGAGGAAACAACACCAAAGGACCAAGGCACAATGTTTGGTTCTCGGTAGAAGTAAACAACCCTGACATTCTTTTCCTCAAAGTTCTTGAATTGAAGCATGTACTGGAAACATTTATGGATTATGGATACATGTAATGCAAGGTAAGATGAGGAAAAAAATTCTCACTCGCAACTTCCCAGCTTGCTCTTATTTTGTATTTTCACCTGTTAGTCAAAGAGAGGATCAAAACACTCAATTGAGTGTTTCAACTCACCCTTTGAAAAATCAACTTGTAACCCGAGGCATTTGCTTATGCTTACCCCAGTCTGTCCCACTCTCCCATAAAGCACTGCTTTATTTAACAGGACAGACTAATTAGCTTCTAACTTCTGCTGTGTTCAGCTTTGAATGAAGCAAAGAAGCTGCAGAACTGCTAGAGACACATTCCAGTAAATGGAAAAGCAGCTGGGGCAGTTCTCATAGAAATTCATCCACTGTGGGAAAAGAAATGTTTAAGCCAGTAAATGTAGTATCAGACAGTGCTTGACCTTTGAAACTGTGTGTCAGCCTTGGTGGGAAAACAAATATACCACTTGTCATTAATGGGCATCTCTTCTACATACAAACAACAGGCTATTGTATTACAGAAAAAAGAAACGTCCTCAACATTTTACACTAATCCTCCTTGGGGGCAGGGAAAACAAAAACAAAACAAAAAAATGCCCCCAAAAGATCAATGCTGTAGTTGTTTTATTTTTTAAAAAATAAATTCTCTGTAACAACTTAAGTTTTAGCTTCTAGATTCCAGGAGATGCCAAAAGCATATGTCCTTGCAATATACAAACTTACTAATATAAAAATTTTGAAGGTGAAACAAGAATAGCAAGCAACAGAGTGACGTAATGGTACAGTCTGTGCAAGAATCTAAATTTCTTCTTCTCCAATTTCTTCCCCTCCCACATTTTAAATCTAATCATTTGTAGCTAGTGATCAACATCACAAATGATAATTTGATTTGCAATATTGTTTTGGAAGCTCAAAAGACTGCACACAAGAAGCTTAAGACAAAATGGCATAACAATGAGAACGTTATTGTAATACATCTGCTGAAGTCTGTTTAGACACTAAATTGATTCTTTTCTTTTTAGAGGACACCTAACACTATGCTAATATCAGGATAACAAGTCCTGTTGTATTTTTAATCTATTATTTTTAACAATTTTTTTTACCTGCATCTTGACAAGAAAACCACTTAAATAAAACACATTAAGCAATATGTTCTTATCATAGGAAATAAAGCAGTTTAATTCTGAAATTAAACATAAGCATCTCAAATGATTAGTTGGCTGTGTATAAAATGGACTGCATGTCTATTTATTGTACCTGATAGGTTATATGTATGCACTGCAATAACCTTATTAAGAAAAAAACATTTTAAAAAAATCAGAAAGTGACAACTCTACAACTGATCTTATCTCACCCTTCCTTACTGCAGATAGGCCAATCTGCTTAATCTAGAACAATCCAAAGTGACAGTCTTTCTTAGATCCTCTAGTTTCGATGAACTAATGATGATACCCTTGCAGAAACACTGTTCCTGCAATAAAACACACAGGGTAAATGAACCTTATGTCCAGTTTTTGCAACAGTGAGAAAGAGAACAATGGAGATAAAAGTCTGCCTCACTGTACAG
This sequence comes from Scolopax mira, assembly GCA_004320125.1. Taxonomy (NCBI): domain Eukaryota; kingdom Metazoa; phylum Chordata; class Aves; order Charadriiformes; family Scolopacidae; genus Scolopax; species Scolopax mira. The sequence goes on along the minus strand of BJBW01000062.1, from coordinate 58,339 downwards.
ATGTGATCCACTTAGTGTTCTGCTTTGTGTAACTACAGTATCTGCAGCATTTTGTTCTTCACTTGGCAGTGTTCATTAACAGACTTTATATCAAGGCACTGATGTACTCCATCTGTTTTGAGCATATTGCCAGTGTAAATCAGCTTAAAGCAAGTTTATACACCCCTCGCAAGATTAGAAGAATTCTCTTTTGGCATAAAAACATCAATTCTCATATGGTCTATTTTCAGAAGTGCAAAGCAAGTTAGAAAAAAGGTGAACAGATGACTTCAGAGTCCCAGTGAGTTGCCTTCTGTACCCATTCTCTAGGAGCTGGCAGATCAGGGGATCTGTACATCTAATCTGCTAGCAAAGATGATGTTAAGGTAGTTTTATTCTTTGTCCCCAGAGATCTGTGATATAACTGAACTACTGCCTTCTGTGAAACTGAGTTATGCAAGCCACCCATCAAAGAGAGGTTAATTGCCAAGTTTTTATACCTATAATGTTTAATTTTTGCCTGTTTGCAAATCTAGTTAAATCACACTACCCAACCATACAAATCAAAATTTAACATAAAACTATGTCAACAAGGAAAGTCTCTACTTTGTATTAAAAGAATTACCAGAGTTAATCTTCTACCTTTACCTTTTATACTTTATCATTTAAATTTAAACTGAGACTTAAAACAAAGCATGCAGAAAGAAAATCTACGTGAATTTGTATGGTTTCATTCATATTGACTGAAGAAACCACCTCTAAGGTGAATCATTAAAGACTAGCTAAATTGATATTGAAGTTTTAAGTTTTATTTAAGTTTAAACATGAACATTTCTTTCTCTTACCATAAAATTTAAGGCAAATCAACACGTATGTTTGTTCATCAATTTAGAATTATTCACTATGTTTTCAGAAAAATACATTGAAAGAAAATATTCCTGCTAGAAATGCCTCTATTGGATTGCTGGATTGGGCATGTGTGTCAGAAAATGCTCCATATCCTCCTTTTTAGATGCTTGCATGTAAACACAGGGTTTCTTTCCTATGACTTTTCAGAAGGAAAACGTCCTGTCTGCCTCCAATATTTGTGGTTCATATCAGACTGACTTCAAATCCTTCTATATTTATCAAAAGTAAACTGGAAATATATATTATTTTATGCAAGCTGAGAATAACAACGCTGATTTAAATGGAAAGAAAAAGGCAGATACAGCTAAGCATCTGCTCTGCACTTTCAAACAGAGCAGTGGTGTATGTTCTATCTTCTCCCCCGTGCCACAGAGATAGAAGGCAAACATTCTTTTCTCAAATCACCAGTCCACAGAGATACAAGGGCAATACTGCAGCCTGCACTTCTAATAGCATGACCATGCCCTGTTTTACAAATAAGCAACTTGCCTCATTTCAAGCATCTATTAATTAAAATCTCCAGTATAGATTTTTCCTTCAAGGAAAACCTTCATGAGCCTGCTACACTGCTGCTAACAAATTCCAATTTATACTTCAAGACCAGACCACAAAGCATAATAATCTATTTTAAAAAAAAAAATCCAGTTCTTGGTTTATCCTCCTTTTCAAAATGAGGTTTTATTGGATTTTTTAAGCCAATTTAGAATTATTCCTTTTTAAATTGTCCAGGTTTGTATATTTATTAATATGATTAAAGTGATTAAGATTATTAATAACCTACAACACTTATCTCTGATGGAAGGGATTAACAGCAAGGCGGAGATTAGTCAAAATGCATTTTTAGTTTCCTTGTGAGACATCAAATTGGGGTTTAAATACTACTTAAGCATTGAGCTGCCCACACTGGGACAAATTCCGTTGTAGGCAACAGATTTAATTCTTGCTGTATTTTTTTTCTCATATTTCTAGATCTACTTTTCCTTTCCCCACCCTCCCCTACCCCCATTCCCCTTTCTCATACATGGTTTTTGTAGAACATCTTGCAAAAGACCTCAGTGGAGAGCTTCTATTTATATCCACGTCTGAAATAAACTCTAATACCCTAATAGTTTGTACAATGTTTTCATAGTGTTTTATGTCCATTGGTACCCCATAAAGAACACTGGGTCCTGTTATTAAGTTAGAATAAATCAGTATAAGTTTCTTGTCTACAGAGCTCTATTGGCTTGCATTTGCTGTAAATTTGTCCAGCCCTTTCTTTGGTGATATACAAAACTGCATCCCATTGGGGCTGTGTAAAATGCAGTGATCATGTAGAGATCCAACACTTCTCAAACTTATGGTTGCTGTAGTTTAAACCTCTGAGTTTCAAGTCTGAAGGGATCCCAAAGAATTCAGTGAAAACCTGGCTAAAAAACCATCAAGAAACACATAACCTTCCGCCAAAAACTACACAGAACTTTGAGTTTAATACAAGGTGATTTAGTGAATTTTTACCTATTTATCCTCTATCCCAATTAAAAGATAGAGGGAGATCAAGGACACAGAAAGCATCTATATTAACCCCACAAAGTAAGGGATTGCCTGGGGTACAGAATCCTTGGTATCAGATAACCATGATCCATTCTGCCTGGAAATATGAAGAAGAAAAAGGGATGGTGGTGCCTATTCCCTGGGGATGATACCCAAGAGGAGTAAGAGCAGGGTAACTTGTGCTCTACCCACAGCAAAGGACTTGCATCAGAAAGAGCCATCTAAATACATAGGAGATATTCATCTTTTCAAATTGGCGACAAATGCTGTAACCAACTTGTTTACCAGAAGTGTCACCCACAGAAAGCTCTAGATTTCTTCAACCTGTCCAGAACAGCAAAGATTTCAAGCTTGAATCCCTCAGAGGAACACCTTTTGCAAGCAAGGTGACCAGGTTTCTGAGAGGATCAGTTGAAGCTGCTGCCATCGCTTGCCATTTGCATTCCCATCTGGGGGATTTTAACACTCGTTTCTCTGATTAGCTCTGAGTCAGGAATCAGCATTAAATTCACACATGGAGAACTGATAAATTAGTGAAGTGGTGCTTCACTATCCTGGCTTTCCGTGTACATAGACATACCAAATCTCGGGCTGTTTCACATATTTCACCCAGCTTGTTCAAACCACTAAAATTTGTCAGATCAGAAGTAGTACTTTCAAGGCAAATGTCTGCTCTGAAATAATATTGAGGAGGACTCATGCCTGAGAAACTTATGGTCTTTTGTGATTTCATTTCTTTAGTAAGGAGAAAATCAATAAGAAACTGGAGTCACATTTTACGATTAGGATAAATATGTCTGTTACTATTTCCCTGACTTGATTCTACACCCTCCCTCTTTGAAGTGGATAAACATCTGTAAATAAAGGTTCCTGTTTTGGACTTGAAACCTTGCAGAAGTATAATTCTCTGAGCTTGACAGTTAGCACGTGGAGTTGCGGAGTAGCAGCACAGTTATATTCAGGCTCTATGTGTCTCAGACGAGTTAATACAGAGGGAGGACAAGACTAGGATATACTGCAAAGCCAGCATACAGGAAAACAAGTGAAAAACCTTAAGGGAAATAACTCTTTGGAAAGAAATTTACAGAATTGGAAATAATATGCACTTGAATTGATTGGAAAAAATAAAAGTGTGGGATTATAAAAGTGCTTCAAGGTCCTTGGTTAATATAAAAAGTCAAAGAATTTACAGAAGTGAGTTATGCAACTGTGCCTATATTTGCTCTGTCTTCCACTCCTTCCCAGTTCCTATTTCTGCTTATGAAACCTCCACTTGGCCACTAAAAGTGTTTTACTGGGCAATTTTTTTCTGATACTTATTTGCTGGGTTAAATACTATAATATTTCTACATATTATATACTATATGTAAATGCATATGTATGCGTACCAGATTAGGTGAAAGCAATATATGAAAACTACCATTTTCTGTTACAGAAATAATGTTTCAGCTCATTCTTGTGTCACTGATGAAACCAGACACATAAATACACTTTATTTCTTCACTCGGAGATTTCTGTGGAAAAGTTGATTGGGTTTTTTTTCACTTTGGAAAAAAGCATGGAATCAATTTATGTTTTTCATGAATAGTGGCTAGTCAGAATACACAAACTGAGAAATGTTGACACATCTGCCATCAACCTGTAGAAAAGTACTACCAGTTCCTTCACCTTTCTTATTCTAACTCTTACCATTCTCTTTATTCTCAGACTTCTTCAACAGCTGATAATGACAACTAGTGAGCATATTTTGCTAAGAACTTCCCAAGGCATTGTGTTATTCTTGTTACTCAGTTATGATTTTTTCAAGATCATTCACAGTGCTGTTCTGAACCATGTTTAATAATGGTTGATCAGTACTTTGCAAAGTTGATCCCTGCCAGATCAGTTTCTAAAAAGGTCTAGCAAGCCATTGCAGGCAAAAAGAAGTCTTCTAGAGAAGCCTCTTATTAAAATCAAAACAATACAATCCTATTCCCCATACTGAAATGAAATTACATTTCAGCTTATAAAAACGCGTGACTTTGCAAATCAATTACTTGAAATAGTTTCATGCCCAAAGACTGTGCCATTATGTGTACTGCTGCTACCAAACCATCAATAAAATGCTTGTGCCTTATAATTGAATGAAAAAATCCTCTGCCTAAATGTGGACTTTTTATACCTTGTTCTCAACTGGACTGTAAATCAAGTTGTCTTACAAAGTAGTTTGGGTTCAGTCAAAGCAAAACTTCAAGGACTGTATTTAAGCAGTATCATGATTTACAAGCTTATAGAGAAAGATCATCAAAATAATCTCTGGCATTTGCAATTCTCCTGACATTATAGCTTGCAGACATGTACAAGCCAAAAAGCTGTAGCATCATTTATTTAAACTATAGAAATTAGAAGCTAAAGTTTCTTGTGAGAAAAAAATTGATAAAATACATTTTCTTCTAATATGAATGACAGTTTGAAAATAAATGTTATTCAAAGGATGTAAGACCACTGGAGTAAAAGCATTTAATTTCACTGGGTTTTTGCAAGCTCAAAAGAATGGCTAGATTATTTTTTTCAGCAGAACATGGATGACTTCTTCAAAAAGAAGAATAGAAACTTGAACGAAACACTTGGGGAGTGTTCCACTCAAGATGGCAACTATGTCTAAGTAAGTACATGTCATTTCTATCATAGAATGGTTTGGGTTGGAAGGGACCTTAAAGATTATCAAGTTCCAACCCCCCTGCCATGGGCAGGGACACCTCCCACTACAGCAGATTGCTCAAAGCCCCATCCAGCCTGGTCTTGAACACCTCCAGGGATGGGGCATCCACGATTTCCCTGGGAAACCTGTGCCAGTGCCTCATCACCCTCTTTACCTCTTTAATAGAAAACTCTTTACCTCAGTCCAAAAAAGACAAGGAAAACCGTTTCCTTAAAATCTGTCTATCCACTTTTTTATCTGCTTGTTACTCAGTTGCTTTTTATGCTCAATTTGAATTTTTGACCTACTTAAAGGAAGAAACTGTTTCTGGCAACAACCTGTCTTATACCTCTGTGGAGACCTAGATCCATCTTGTCTTGTCATAGTAATGACAAAGCGTAACAGTTTGATGTTGATGGGAAGGGACAAATTCTATCCACAGAACTATAACTAACTGCAATATTTTCAAAGAAATTTTGTGTATTTGGTTTATGTGACAAGGCTCTGGTAAGGGGGACTGTAGGGGTGGCTTCTGTGAGAAGACATTAGGAGCTGCCCCCATCTTGGACAGAGTGAGCTCCAGCTGGCTTCAAAATGGACAGCTGGCCAAAGCCAAGCCCATGAGTGATGTTGGTAGTGCCTCTGTGACAACATATTTAAGAAAGAGTAAAATATGCTGTGAAGGAATTGTAAGAAAGAGGAAAATGAAAAGCTAGCAAAACAACCCTGCAGACACCAAGGTCAGTGCAGGACGGGGAGGAGGTGCTCTAGAAACCAGAGTAGAAATTCTCTTGCAGCCCACAGAGACAACCATGAGGAAGCTTCTCCCCCTGCAGCCCATGGAAGACCTTAGTGGAGCAGATATCCACCTGCAGCTTGTGGAGGGCCCCAGGCCAGAGCATGTGGGTAGGCCCCCAAAGAAGCTGCAGCTTACGGAGACCCCACACAGGAGCAAGCTCTTGGCAGGACCCGTGGCTGGTAAAGAGACTCTGCACAAGGTTTGCTGGCAGGAACTGCGGCCTGTGGGGACCCATGCAGGAGAAATTCCTGAAGAACTGCAATACAGGGGTAGGACCCGTGTTGGAGGAGGTAAAAAGTGTGAGAAAGGACAAGCAGAGTCTAGATGTTATGAATGGACCACAATCTGCATTCTCCATCCCAAGTGCACTGCTTGGTGTTGGGGAAGGAAGAAGCAAAAGAGTTGGGAACAAAGGAGTCAAGTTGAACCTGGAACTTCAAACATCTTCTTCAGACTCATAAGAGAAACATAAGATGTGCAAATCCCTCTCCTCAGAGGTGTTCTGGCACCCACAGCACAGATAGAGCATGGAGTCTATGATATTCATCTTGGATTAGCAATAGCTACACTGTGACTGTACTTAGAATACTTGACACGCTGTGCATGTTAGTTGCAAAGAGCTGAAAAAAGACAAGTTGAGCCAAATTTCCTAAACAAAAGAAGATTTGACTGCATATCACTAGATATACTTACTTGTTTCTAGTAAAGTTAACCTACATTTTCTGGGAAAGAGAATGTAAATAAAATAATGGGGGTTTTTGGTTTGGTTTTCTTGTTGCTTGTTTGTTTTTGTTTTTTTTTTTTTTTTTTTTTTTTTTTTTTTACAGTGATTGAAACTGACCTATTCTTTTGCAAACACAGTCATGGCATTTGCATTTTTCCCTCACTGGTGTAGCCAGAAGTCCTGTAATAACCCATCTTGCAGGGGGAAATACAAAAAGTATACTTATTTTTATCAACAAGAAGATTAGATGCACTTTGATGGTAACAAGCAGATATATAGCCAGACAAGATTTATAACATTTAGAACTTTCTAATGACAGAAAAAAACCCCTACAGCATATCTTGAATGCAGTCGAGATGCCCACATTTTAAGTCCTGCCACCTTCTTGCTTCAAAAAATATCCTGTAAAGTTAATTTGCTCAATAGCAGATAAAACTATGTATGTCCCCAGTTTCATGGGCATAAAAAGTCTTTGCACTTCAAACTCTTTAGGGAGAGAACACACCTCTATGTGGTCTGTACACCTTGACATATATTACATAAATGAATAATTATCTTCTGCATTGCGGAAGAGATAGTAGCAGATTAAAATCCCTATATTTCTGAAAAGTCCTTTTCCTGATTAAATTCCTGTCAACAGTCAGCATGGTACTAAGCGAAAAACAAGCCTTTGGAGGTTGAAATTATTAACTCAGGAAAACTATAGAAAGAAGAGTGACACCCGTGAATGCGGTACAGATTTTCAAAGGAGAAAAAAAGACCAGAGCCTAGCAGAGTTCCAGTTTTATAAAATATATATTTATACACACACACACATTTAAATATAATTTCTACCTCCTCACAAATTTGCATATTTTCATTCTATTCAGCAACAGTGACCACAAATCTTAGCATCCTTCCTACCATCTTAGTAGTATGAAAGCAGCTCTGAGGAGGTAGTGACAGATGCGTCATTAACAACGTGGACTCGAGTGCTGGCCCCGAGCTGTCGCTGGGTTGTGGCACCGAGGTCTCCTCTAAATTGGTTATGCAGCTGCATTCAGATCCCTGGGAGAGCATCTGCAGCGAAGCAGGTGGGGAAATCAGTCACAGCACTCCTGTCAGCAGTTGTTCCAGGTTGCATATTTACAACAAAACTCGCCCTCCGCACAGATAAAACAAAATAAACCAAACCAAAACAAACCCAGAAAACCAACACTCACACACACCACCACCAAGAAAGCTAAAGCACTGAATCCAGTCTGGAACCTTAGTTTTATGTCTTTGAGTGATCGTCCATGCCATGATCCTACTGCACTGAGGTCAGAAGTGAGGCCCCAGGTTTCCTAATTCTTCCATGTATTGTGCGTTTGCACCCTTTTTACACATACAACAAAATAATTAAACAACAATTGGCAATAATAACAAGAGAATCAGAAAACGTCCTATGAATGTATTACCAGATGAATTTCCAAATCAAATTGATGGTACCAAATCCAAGAAAAGTAAAGTTATGATGTCAGAAATCTCACAGGATGTTACTGACCTAGGAAACAACTGAAGAAACTATACCATATATTAAAGGACGAATTTAATTGAAAGCTAAACGTGTCTCATCATCTTAATGACAGGCTGCACAATTCTATGCCAAGACCCTCAAAGTTTTGCTTAATACTGAACACATGCCTTCGCCATTACTACCTTCCAATTTTCAGGTAGTGATTTTTATTCTTATATGCTTTGATTAGACGGGACTCTAGTATACCTGATTTCCTTTATATAAACCACAAGATCTTCTACCACCACTAGACAGTTCCCTGGGCACATGGTCTGTAATCAAACATTTGTTTGATTGTTTTGATTTATTTACTCTTGCCTCAGTTGGATTTCAGGAATTGAGCTGCTTGTACTCCCACCCTGGAGGGATTCACATAATGACTCACTTTGTTCAATGTCTTCAAGGCATCCCAAAGTCAATGCTATACAATTAGGGTCGGGGGGGAGGAGGAGGGGAAGTCAACCATTTTACCAACAGCACACAACTAAAGACTGTACTTGAACTTGTTGAACTGTCTGAAAGCTATTTTAAACTTGTTCAGCCAGTCTCAGTCTCCTGAAGACAAGTTCCAGTCTTGCTGTTCTGCTGTTTCATGTGCTACTACAAAAATACAAATGCAAAAAAGCGTCCCTAACCATTTTCATTGTAGATCCATATTTTCCCCCCCCAAAATACATGGATATATCTGACATTCTCCTTCCCCTCCCTACAACTTAAATAAAAAACTTAAGTTGTGCAAATAGTGATTCACTTGATTATAAATTAGAATTTGGATATGGGTTCACATATTTCACAGGGGGAAAGTGGGGAAAGCCTACTGTGGAAAGCTTGGAGGAATGGAGAAAAGAATGAGCCAAAACTCTTAAGAGTAAGCAGCTCCAAACAGCTGGATATATCCAGAATATATTCCCAGAGCTGTGACAGCTCTTACTGTATTTTCTGAGCCTTTGAAAATAGGAGCAAAATCTCAGGTCTTGAGCCATTCTTAAGCATTAAGAGTGCTTTATTTCAGCTTTGTGCCAGAAGCTAGTAAAACTAATAGCACTTTTTGCTTATGGCAGATTTTATTTATTTTATTACTTTATGAATAAATTTGTTCTTAATAATTTTCTCTGTAGGGAACAGGAAGACATTTGTTTTCCTGAGGATCATTTTTCTTTCCTGGGGATCCCAAAAGCTACATAATAATATTTAAAAAAAAAAAAAAAGCTTTAAAAGAATATAAAAATTTTTAAAAGAAGGATATATCCATTTCTCTCACTGTGAAATATCACCTTTTTTTTCAAGTACTGATAGCCAATCGGTTCTTTCAATTCCCCAGCATTTCAAGAACAGCATGAGATTTGCAAAGGCAAGAGAAAACAATACAGAGTGAAAAGTACTGATTAACTTGTGGTGGCTCATTGAGTCCGAATGTGGTCCCCTACTGCGCTGCCTCTAAAAATCTTAAATCATCTTTCCCTCCTCCTAGAAACATGCAGAATAATTTGATCTCTCAAGGTAACAAAGTTAATTCCTTTTTTCCAAAGTAAAAAGGTTAAAAAGTTTCTTATGGGTGGAGGACCTCGATACACTGCATTTTTAATTGTAAAATCTAACTCAGGAGTCCATCTGTACTCCACTAAACACAGCTATTTCTTACAAAATAGCCCCACAGGTTCACGCTAAGAAAATATGTTCTACCCCGTCCTACTTTACTGTTGTTTTCTTTACTACTGGCTCCAGCTTTTAATTACTAAATGGTATCCAAAGTGTGATGGTCTGATTATTTTACACCTTGCCCCCATTTATTTTTATTCTTTTTTTTTTAAAAGCACTGATCTGACTAATCCTAATTCATTAAATGAATTTATATATATGGTATAGTGGTGGGTTGACTCTGGCTGGCTGTCAGGTGCCCACCAAAGCTGCTCTATCACTCCCCTCCTCAGCTGGACAGGGGAATGAAAATATAACAAAAGGCTCATGGGTCAAGGTAAGGACAGGGAGAGATCATTCACCAATTACTATCACAGGCAAATCAAATCAGAACAGGATAACAAGAAATAAAAACTAAATCTTAAAACACCTTCCTCACCACCCCTCCCCTTCTTCCTTAACTTTACCCTCAAATTCTTTGCCTCCTTCCCCCAAGTGCCACAGAGGGACAAGAAATGAGGGTTGTGGTCAGTTCATGACTCGTTGCTCTCTGCTGCTCCTCCCTTCTCAGGGGGAGGACCCCTCACACTCTTCCCCTGCTCTGGTGTGGGGTCCCTTGCACAGAAGACAGTCCTCCACAAACTTCTCCAGCATGGGTCTTTCACACAGCCAGCAGTTCTTCATGAGCTGCCCCAGCACGGGTCTCTTCCATGAGGTGCAGTTCATCGGAAACAGACTGCTCCAGCATAGTGACCCCACAGGGTCACAGGTCCTGCCAGAAAACATGTTCCAGCGTGGGCTCCTTTCTCCACGGGGCCATATGTCCTCCCAGGAGCCTGCTCTAGCATGGGATCTCCCACAAGGTCACAGCCTCTTTCAGACACACCCACCTGAAGCATCACCTCAAAGAAGCAACATTCCCTAACAACTGGGAGCTCTCATGATTTTCAGTATTTATTGCCCTCTTTCAGTAGAAGTTGTTTAAATTTTTACCAGTTTCTTGAGATCTTTATTACTTCAAAAAGTTAGGTATTACTACTTTAATTACTTTATTACTAGTATGATTAATCTTGGTGGGAAAGGTGGGGAACACAGAGACAGTTCTATTACATCTTTCATGTATGCTACCATGTTTGGTTTTCCCTTTCTTTTTCTATGTTTCTTGATAACATGTTACATATTCCTGTTTGGAAAATACTATCATAGCGACCATGTCTCCAAATCATCTGTATCCATTAGTTTTTCTTCCATAACTCTCCCTCTCTTTTCCCCACCTTTCATCTGCTCTTCCTACAAAGTTTCTTCTCTTCATTCTCTATGGTTGTCTTCACTTCTTTTCCAGGCCCTTGCGTTTTGAAGGGTTTAATGTCAGCTTGTTTCATCTAGTAGATGCATATGACCTGTTATTCTTAAACTTACACTTTTGTTAATACATTGTCTGCATTTCTGTTAATTGATCAAATTCTGTCCTTTTTACTACCAGCTGATTCTAATTATTCAGCTGACATATAAATTAATTCTTTTATGTTCCCTACAGGATGAACAGAGGAAAATGAAAGCCAGGAAGTCTCTTTGGGTTTCTCCATCTACTGTCCTGCAAGTCTGAGAGGACTTGTAACAGATTCTTCCCCCATCGAGCCTCCATTCCCTTTCCATTTGAAGTTTGCAAACAAAACCTTGCAAGCACTTCCTGAACTAAACTCCATGCTCAAGAACATCCTTCCCCACTTCCAAACTCCACCACTCCAGAACTGGGTTCATCCACAAGAATGGCTGAAAGCTAGGTATAATCCTGATCCCTTTGCAATAGAGGAGATTTACAGACTTCATCGATCAAATCCTGCCATTTCCATGCCTGCCCCTCTCATTATCATCATTCTCCAGCACTGGGCAGATGTCATCCCATACCTAGTTTTCTGAGAAGAACAACTACTCACTTTTCTGCAGGGTTTTAACAAACACAAGGTGGCACTTACCAAAAACATGGCTGGCCAAATGGATGCCATTAACACCGACCGACCTGGTTTTGAAATATCTTTCCATAACACTGTGTCCTTGGTTTCTCAAGGGGAGACTGTTGCACAGCTACAGCTCTTAGAAGCTAACGTTGTTGGCCTCTCAGTTCAATCAACTTCTTAGTAAAGTTAGAGTTAGGAAAACCCTACTTACTGACATCTGTGCTACCTTATTTTTCATTAGTTCAGGAGCTATAACTAAAAAACCAAGCACACAAACTTGCTTTAAATCATAAAATGTGTGTTTACATAAACACATATACATATACAAACATGTTCCATCCAAGCATATATATGTGTGTGTTTACATAGACATGCTTATTGTTATAGGAATAATAAATACACAGTGATCCTAATCTGTTTTATTACACTATTACCTAAATTCCCAACTCTGTAGTTCTCCCACGTATGTCAAGCATCATCTCTTACAGTGTACCTAGTCTTACTAATTTCAGTAGGCATCACAAATACAGTCTAATACTGTATACATCACAAATAAAGGTCTAGAAATCAGGCACTAGAATAACACAACACTAATTAAGCCCCAATGCTAAAAAAATGACAGGAGTTTCTGAAGTTTGCTGTCATCAGCTATATCAGAAGAGAGAAATGACAAACTGTTGTCTTGGGAATATGACATTAAAGCACAAAAATATTAAATTAAACATGGTTCTGCTTTGGTAAATGTCAACAACTACCTCGTTGGGAGAGTGACAGGCCTCTGGCAGAGGAATTCAGTATAAAAGAACAGATTTCAAAAAGAATCTGTTTTATTCTTTAAAAGGAACCGTCAACACAAGTCACAAAGGATGACAGACAGAAATGAGATTAGTAACAGCCTTTTAAAAAACCTGTCATCATAGGAAATCAATAGGAAATCATTAACTAATAAATGATAGGATCTGCTATCATGGGATTTAGTGTTAGACAACCTTATTTCCTGATTTCATTAAAAGCAATAAAGATATTTAGGATTTTGGGAAGACATGGAAGCAATGTCACCGGACTGTACTCCAACCACCATAAATAAAAAAAATAACTTCCTATACAAACATCTCTTAAAATTAAGGATCATTTCAAAGAAAGACAGTAATAAGATAGTAGTCTTTATGATTCTTATTATTAGGGCAGTCAGTTTGGGTCCGTGTCAAGTCTTGCAGAAAAATCATATATTAAAAAAAAAAAAGTATATATGTCAACACTGGATACATGAGGTGTGCAAGGTACTTTATCCGCTTCAGATATCTTTTGTACAAGTACCACTCCACTTCATAAAATAACCCAGAACGATAAGCAGAAATTCTGTATCTAACATTCCATTAGTTCAAATCAGAACTCACAGGTAATCCCTTTTAGATATTGAAGTCTTAACAGAACATCAAATTTCTGGACCTTGTTATCATCTTTTCCAGGCTTTAAATCTACAATGACATCCATAAATCTATAAAAGCTACTGAGCTTGAATCTAATAACCAAAAAATACATAATGAATTTCTAGCTTGTCATTTTACTCTGCATTTACTTGAAGTCAACCTAGGTCTGACGTTTATTCTAGTTAGCTGAACTGACTTGTACAAACCCTTTATTGGGCAGCAGGGAAAGAAAGGCTGCTTAGCCAAAAATAAATTCTTAAGATATACATCTTCATAGCACCTATACTTAGCCCCGATTTACCAGGCACATCTTTTATATGTCACACATTTTTATAAGACACTGCTGTCTGATCACATGCAGATCAGAAGCAGCACAATAAAATAACAGAGAGAAAATTAAATAAGTTAAGTGCTTGTGTCTTCTTTTCTTCACTACAGTTGTTATTTCCGTACACATACCTACCCACCCAAACACAGTAATATCAGCTAAAAAATAAAGAAATTCAATGTGTGAATGCACCTAAAAGTTATTGCAATTTACTTTTGCATTTACCACTCACATGCTACCTTGAATAATGACTTCTTTCAACTTATACTTGAGATACCAAATAATGTCCTATTAAAATACATAGTAATTTATTATTTTCATACCACTGAACCAAGACTGTTCTTGCTGTGATACTAAATTAGTTGCTCATTTTTGAGATTAGCTAGCAAATCTATCACACATGCAAGCTGAAGATGAAAAAATTAACATTTGGGGTAACATACCCAAATGTTAGCTTTCACCCATCAAATAATATCTACCAGGTAGAAAGTTCTACCAATACAAGGCATTTTGTGAACACTAACTAGTACACTTCACTTAAAATTATCTATTTGTTATATGCTTTCATTAACAGCATAGATTTTTTAAGGATTTTTCCTTTCATTGTATTAGGAAGAAGGACCATGATAATTTCCAGTGTGGGATCTGTAGGGAGAGTGTCAAAGGGGTGACAGCAGTAAGTGCAGTACCATCAATATTATCAACCTATGCACCTATTTCTATATGCCACCTCACATAAAAGCAAATGGTCTTTTTATTCAGCTCGGAGTTAACTTAGGTTATATATGTAAATATATTTTACTTTTTTTCCCCCAGGCTATCTACTTTGGTGGCAAGTACAAAAGATGAACTGAGACGGATAAAAAGTGGTAGCCTGTTGTATTACAAAATACTTATCTCATACACAAGACCTCGTAAAAGGAGTGTCACTCTAAATGCAAGATATTGTTGGCTAAATAGCGTTGTAATTGCTAATTTGGCAGAAATATGGTTTTAATGTAGCTAGAAGAAAAATCCTTATCTACTGATGTAGTTGAAAACTATGAGCTGAAAAACAATTATTTAATCTGAAATGAGATTTGTTACATAAATCCATATAAAGCAATTGCTATTAGTTCTCTTACATCAGCCGAGTGACCCCTTATAATAGAAAAAAACCGTCAGTGTAATTATCAAATGTTAAGGCCTTGGAAAATGTCTTGCTTCCTAAGATACCACTCAGTTTAAGAGCGTTAACTCTGTTTTGTTTCCTTTTCTCATGAACAATAATCCATTTGCTGAACGAGACCCTTTCTTGACTTTTCAAATTCCAGAGACATTTTGCTAATTACTGCATTCACCACGAAATGAATTTGCACTCCCCAGACCATTGTCATGTGTTCTGAGAACGAAGGATCAAAAGTTACTTCCAGCTCATTATCTAACCAGAAGTTCAACTTGGAATAAGAAGAAACAGGAAAAGGGGGTGTGGTGGGTGTGTGGGGGGCAGTTGGTGGGAGAGAGAAAGAAAAGAGGAAAAAACACATCTAATAAAATCAGCACCATAACTTTTAAGTGAAAGTACAATTTTTGCAACCCTACACAGATTACCTGTGTACCCCCTACACAGAAGTTGAGGAATCATACCTCTTTTTTCTACCTTTCTACATTAAATTCAATGCATGAAAGTAGTTTTACCTTGGAAAATAGTAAATAAGAAAAAAACCTCAACTTACAGACATTGGCCCCAAAACTTGGCTTATAACAAGAGTTTATCTTTAGTAGCAGACTCCTTTTAAGCCCTTAAAGCTTGACTTAAAATTCTGGTTATCTTCCGAAATACACATAAAAAACACCTGTTGATAACAGTGTGATTTAACTGATGTCCCCCTGCATGTAACTCACTGCCCTTTCTTCCAGTAAGGCCAGAAATCATACAGCAATATGTAGAGCATTTGACATTGGTTATAACTATGTAAGAGCACTGACTCTTTCAATATTTTGAATTGGTTAATAAATTAACATACTTCACATTTATACATTAACTCCTTGACACAGCTCGAGCAACTATGAAATTAGTACAAAAATTCTAAAACGCTTAGCTGATTTTTGGATTATCGCTTGTAATCCCACCACTCACTCATTATTTGCATCTTTTCGGAGAGCACTGTCTTCTGGGCACAAAAAGAAAAAAGCCTGCTCAAGCAGTTGGTGTCTCGGCTCCAGCCTCCAAGTGTCAGACTCAGACTTTTCTCATCAAACAGATATCTACCAGCAAAGGGACTGCCTTCAGGAATTAAGAAAACCTGCATACAGTGCTTATTAGGAGCTCCTATAAGCCTGGAAAGATAAATAACATTTGCAGAGGGCATCCCAACATGACAAATGGAATGCATCATTCAAGCACATGGAGCTCAACCACATGGCAACAGTGCAGTGGATCCTCTGAGCAAATGCCATTGCTCCCTATGTGTTTTAGCAGCAGTTTTCCAGCAACCGGAGATGAGAGAAGAGCTAGTTAGAAAAAGAAATAGGAAAAAAAAGAAATAAATCACATTCCATTTGTTTTCCATGTGGGGCCCTGGACTGTGATTTTACCACACATTGCAGATTCTCACTGCAAAGAACTGCATTGGAGAGAAAAAAAACCATAAACCAACAGTAACAAAACAGAAAGGTAAGAAAGAAAAGTAAAAGTACTCTTAAGACATTTTTAAATTGATACTTCTAGCCATATTTAAAGAAAAAAATAAACAAAATGGAAATAGGTCTGGGCAAAAGAATAATTTTATGTTAAAAATTAAATTCATGATGCTACAAGCATTGCAGCAGATGTATCATATCTTTTTTTAAGACTTTAAGGGCCCTTCACATTTTTGTTACGAATGCACATTATTTATAAAGCTTCTATGGATTTATCTTTGGTATCTTTATCTAAGTATCTTTAGCTTAGTGCTCTTCTTGGACTTAAATATTATAAATTTCCTGTATCTTTCCTTAAGCGTAACACAAAGAAAAATAATAATAAAGAACTGTTCCTATGGATTCCTTTATGGTGTGCAAGTATAACACATTGAATACATCATCACCATCACACTTTGATATTCCTCCTAACTTCTATTTATCAGTAATCTTGTCCAATAAATGTCCTGTGAGGGAAATCACAGGTTAACTCATCTCCCAGACTCAATGATACAATTCCAGGGTTTACATGGTTTTTTCCTCCAAAATACTATACGTTTTTCTCCCTTGCCAGAAAGCTGTCTTAAAGAGAAGGGTTCATAGGCTGTAGGAAAGACCTACTCAATTTTTGGCAAAGTCCAGCAGGTGGGTGACTTTACCACAGTCTCCTTAGGGACAGACTGAAGGAATCAGAGTACCCATTCCACAAAGTTGAGTCTGCCATTTCACTATCTTTGCCCAAAAGTAATTTACTGCTTTTTTTTTTATTCAAGTTGCCTTTTGAGGGGCAATTTTTCCATTTGGCTCTTCAAAAGAATAAAAATTACCTCACATAACACATGTATCTGTTCTCTCTTGTTCTACATTGTTTTTCTCGACTGTGATAAGAAAACTAATTAAAATAGATGATTCCTTCAAAAGAAAGAACTGGAAAATTCTAAATACACTGAACTCCACTGATTGAAAGTCTTGATGCCAAAAATATTTTTCAAATGTATTAAAGGAGAACTATGTTCAACTTTAGTTCTTGAGCTAATATAAAGTAGCCATAGATGCAGGATGGAAAATGCTGAACATCTAGCATGGCCCTGAGCCTACAGAATATTGTCCACTGGGCTCTATAAAAACAGGATTTGAGTGAGATGACAAAGTTTTCCACAGTTCCAAAAACTTTAGTATAGTAATACAATGAAAGAATAGTGTGCCAAGCAAAAATTGAATACATGACTTTTGAAACATAAAAACCCAACAAAGAACTTTAGACACATAATTCTATTATCTTTCTGATATGTTTCATTGCTTTGCTACTTTTTAAAAAAATATTTTTAATATGTAAAAGCATGCAGTTATTTTCTTCATCATCCCTGGAGGTATTTAAGAAACATGTAGATGTGGCACTTCAGGGCATGCTCTAATGGTATGCTTCAGTGGCTGAGATTGTAGGGGTCTGTGTGTGTGTGTGTGTGTGTGTCTGTGTGTGGTTGGACTCTGATCTCAGAGGTCCTTTCCAACCACAACGATTCTGTGATTCTATGTTTTAGTCACAGACAATAGCATGGAGCCTTTACAATTCCCTTTATAGCATTCAGCCTATGATAATATAATAGCTGGGAAAAAGTTTAAAGGTGTCCTTGAAACACTTTCATTTGGAAAAATGAAATAATTATAGTCAGGCATTATATACAATAAATATTAAAATGCTACTTAAAAAAAATTGTGAAGACTTTCTTCCCACTCACCAAAAAGTCAGGCAACCTGTTGTGATCTATGTAAAATACACAATCGTTAATGACTGGTGAGCGGTTCCATATTCCCACTAATTTTTTGCTAGTATCAAAGAAATTACTGAACTGAAAAGAAAGAGATTAAACTAAAAATTAAGTTCATCCATCACTCTTTATGAGCCATGAAAAAGTCTTCAGAGGGAATAAATCTTTGTGTGAGAGACTATTGCTGTTGAAAACTCTTCATGCTTGAAATGCATGAATACCTTAAAAGCTCGTAAGCTGTTCTGTTGACATTTTGCTGTTTTGATTAAATTTCCTATGGTGCTTCATATAATGTGAAATGATAGTACATTGCCATTATATTTCAAAAGTACCTTTGCTGTATAAACACATCAGTAGTCTACTTAAATTCTTAGATATATTATTACTGGTCTGGAGCTCTCCTGAGAAGTAGTAATAGGCTTTAAAAACATGTTCATTAGCACTGCTAACATACAGCAGTAATTAGTAATTACAGCACTCTCTTTCGGTTTGAAACGTTCTTGGAGTTTCACAGATTTTTTTTTTCCCCAAACAGAAAGAGGAGCTTAATCCCATCAACCTAACACTGCCAAATCCACCACTAAATCACGTCCCTAAGCGCCACATCTACTCCTCTTTTAAACTGCTCCAGAGATGGTGACTCAACCACTTCCCTGGGCAGGCTGTTCCACATGCCATACAATATCACTGCTAATTAGCCAAACAGAGGTATTTTAGTAACTTGCCAAGGCCACAGCTGGAATCACCATAAGAGTGAGATCTGAATTCAAGCTTCCTAGTCTTCAGTTCCTGTTTCAAGGCAGCAAGCAGGCTATACCTGCAGGATGGGCTTAAAAAAAACCAAAACAAACACAAACACACCCCACCCCCCATCAAAAAACCCACAGATAAAAAAAGCAAGCATTATTTTTCCTAACAGCTTGATGAAAAATCTGCATGCAGTTAAACATTCTTCTCAATTTAGATGATCTGTAAAGCTGCCATGGCTGACAATAATAGAATATATTATGAATCTTTACCTGCATACAGAAGGTTTATTGTCAGTTAGGAGCGGCGTATTTTTAAACATCAGTGATTCTTGATAGAAAAGGCACCCTAAAGATTTATTTCCATAGTGACGATAATTATCAAAGCAGATAGACAAGTTTCTTAAGAAAAACACAGCTAACACTGCTTTCAGAAGAGCAATTCACACTCCTCCTTTGTTGAGGCTTCATTGGTATGCATTTTAGAATAACAACACTGGCTGAATTCACAGCTTCGGTGACTACAGATCCTGCCCTGTAACACACTGTGCATCCCCAACTCTGACTAAGGTCAGTAGCAGCCCAGATTCTTTTAAGTGTTGCTGAGCATCTGGCAGGGTTGTGAACAGTGAGAGGAAGAGTTTCAGAGAGTATCACCATCCACAGTTTCGGGAAGACTGATACTGTTTGTGTGAAAGTCTTAGATGAATATTATCACTTCCATGGAAACGCTGAAGTAAACTTTTCTGAATTGAGACACAGGAGTTAGAGGGCTTTGGACTCTTTCCAGGCAAGCACTCCACTCTTTGCAAACACCATTAGTTTCTTTCCCCCTCAAAACCAAACAAAAACAATTTCCTAAAAAGATAAATATTTGTTGATTAAGGCTGCATGATAAAACCTACTGATTTTCCTAAAATCAGGTGTGGGCTTTGAGAACTTACTACCATAAGAGAAGGGAGATGTTCTTCCTCAATAGGTTGCTTTGCACAAAAGACGTAAAACCTTGGCCAAAGCAATTTAACTTTCTAAAAGAATTTGGCTCCAACTGATGCCTCATATACAAAAAACAGATGAAGAACCATTACGGAACTGCTTCTGGCTTGTCTACAAAACAGAATGAATAATGAAAGAGGTGCCCTTATATTTCACTGGCCGCTGCTCAGGGTTTCCCAAACTAACATATCCCAGCACCAGCCATAGGAGAAGAATCCTTCAGATACTGCATGTTTTAAGGTTCTTAGGACTGTGGTGACACACCGTGTCTGGTAAAAACGCTCTCGGATTATGTATAAAACTCAAGGAAACCATTACTAGGATAACAATCCATACTCTGTCAGTGCTTAAAACAAGCCAAACACTCCACTTCTGAATTACATCTCCTAGCAGAACAATGTCCCCAAGCAACACTTCTGCTCACTTCACATCTTGATGGAAGAAATGCACATATGGACTAAAATACAGCTCTTGTAAATTATGTTTAAGAAAAACATACTTCCAACAGAAGCATCTAAAGAAAGTTTTTTTACTCAACATTTTGAACCCACATCCTAGAATGAAGTAACCTACTTGGCACCGAGGGTTGCAGATGACTGAGGTTATTGGGGAACTGCTCTGCTAAAAAAAATATAAAAAATATAAAATTTTTACAAATTCTTTTTCCACAAACTACAGTAGTAACTTTCAGATGTTTACATCAATTTATTCCCCCACCTCCTTTCAACAGTAAAGTTTGAATAGGGATCACAAATATATCTTATGAATAGCTATGGAACATCATAATCAGCACTTGGTGAGACTGTCATTCCCTTAATATACTAGGTGGCTTTGTGGTCATCCATTTCAGACATTTTCAGCAATAAATAAGAAAGAAAAAAAAATGCTGCCAGTATCCCTTTGTGAGCTTTCAATGGATGATTTAGAATGATAAGAGGTGACCTCTAACTCATTCTGTCCAACATAGCAACTATCCAGTTAGGTGGTGAGACTCACTCCTCTCAGAGAAAGAATTGAAAAGAAACAAGCTACATTACCAGATTTAGAGTCTTTTCTCCTTTAAGTTCCTCTGCAGTTCCAGTCAAGAAATATTCTTTGAAGCAAACACTAAGCCTGCATGTATATGACATAATTCCACCGCACAAAAAGAGTAGAGGTTTAAGAGTTTAAGAAACTGGATACAGTCTACTCAAGTGAGCCAGGTCCATCCAGGAATTCACGCTCTTTCTCCCAAAATATAACATAGCAACAGTCTGACAGAGATGTTACAGAAAAGGATAATTACATGTTCATCAAAATATTGAATTAGTGATTTTCCTATATTTGAATTCAGTAATTTCTGTCACAAACTGCAGTGTAATGAAAGAAGCAGATGGACAGAATTAATTATGGAAGAAATTCATAAAAATAGTGGAATGAGATGTTAGGTGCAATTTTTCCACAAGACACCAAGAAATCTTCCAATTCCAGCATTTTATTCCCTTGTCACCTTTTCAAAGATGGTTCTAGTTTCACAGGAATAGATGATAAATTTTTCTAGTATTTTAATTAAAAATAAATTTTCATGAAAAAAACCTTATGCATACACAGTGTTTAAGTCTTCTAAACTGCATCCTGGTATAGATGTCACTAACAATTGTTCTTAAATCATTAATTTTGGTTTTATGCTACACTCAACAAGCCTCTTCCTAGATAGAAAAGACAGAGAAGGGGCAGAGAATACTGACAAAGAAGTCAAATAAAGATATAGAAGATAGAAAAGGAAAAAATCCACCAAAACACAAACCAAAAAACTAAAAGACAACTTGCTGTCATCAAATACTGTATCTATATAATCTAGAATGCTCATGGTCTGCTTCCCAGAATAAATTTGTACTTTCCGTGTCACACTATTTAGCTCAAAGCGTCATATGAGAAACTAATTTATCTTGTTCTTCATCAACAAAGAGCAGAGAGGAGGGAAAAAGGTTCTTAGCACTGGTTCAGTCATACCAGAAGAAAGTCAAAACGGTGACCATGTTCTTCACAGGTGTTTTTTTGTTTCACAATGGTAAAAATTACCAGAACTTCAGAGCGTGTCCTTAGTTCCAGCAGCGCATCTGCCATATAAATTTTTCTTCAGCTGTACTAGAATAAATTAAAGAACAGAATTCTTGGAATCTTCTCAGAAAAAAAAGAAAAACCCAACAAAAAAGCTGATCATAGCATTGTATCGTAGCTGTCTATAAGAAAATAAAAATAGTTTATCTGAATAGGCAACATTTTTGCAATAAAGCACAAAATTAAAAATTTGCCTCTTAAAATTATACGCTGCCTCATTGATCTGTGATTTTTGTAAGATTTTTTGAACTTTGATAAGTTTTTGTGCAACTTTTTATTGTTGGACATATGAAAAAATATTGTGCTGGAATTGCATTTCCTTTAAGGAAATTTATGTAGAGAACATTCCTGGCCAAACATGGAGTCATACGCCGTTTGTAGACAGCATTGTACTTAAACTAACCTAAAGGTAACAGAAACAATCTTGGAAATATTTTTAATTCCCATTTTGTGTTTTTTTTTTTTGTTTTTTCTTTTTAATTTCGATCTCCTGTTAATGTCCATGCACCACTCTATGCAAAGGCACCTCAAAGTAATAACCCATCTTCTTTGACTGCTTGTATTAAAGTATATCTTCAAACTTCAACGTTTGCCTGGTAGATGAGACCATTGTTTCACAATCTCTACCCCCCACCACAAAATGAGCACAAAGCAGTCGTGGTTCTATTATGTAGTATAGTAAAAATATTTGGCTAATTTTCATGTCACAGAATTTGAGGCCAAATATAATATTGTTATTCAGAAAACCACAAGCCAAATGTGTTTTGAGTATAGACATGGAAAATTACCTACAAGTGTAAGCTTATTAGGAAAATATTTGTCCTCTCTTTTTTGTTACTGATCCACTACATTAAATCCAAACAGTATAGGAACACCTGACAAGCCTCCTTATGGAATTGTGAACCAATGCTTTTCTTCCAATTGTGTGAGACATCTTCCATACTGCTCCCTATCCCCCTGCCCCAGACCCACTTCTCCCTGCCCCTAAAAAGAGGAAAGAAGGGGGGAAAAAAAGGAGAAAAAAAAAAAAAAAGCATCAATACTGGCATTAAGCATCAAATATCTGGTCTCAAGAGAAGGTTGCCATTGGCAAATTTAGATGAATCACTGAATCACTAACAGAAAATTACAATCTTCACTTCCTAATTTCTAACAGCATCAACCATGTGGCAACAGTGCAGTGGATCTTCTGAACAAATATCACTTCTCTGTATGTGTTTTAGCAACAGTTTTCAACCAACTTGAGCTGGGAGAGAAGACAGTTACTAGAACAGGTACGAAAAGTAACATTTAATTTCCTTTTCATGTAGGGCCTTGGGTTTGACTGAATAATATGGTAATTTTGTTATATAGAGCATCTGATAATCATAGCACTGCCTAACAATTTTAAGAATGCTTAAATTCAGAATGGAGTCTAGAGCATGAATCCTTGTCTTTAAAATAGTGCTAAAGACCTAAATGAATACATCAAAAGCTACTGCAAACATTGTTATTTCCACTCCTTTGATGTTATTGAATCAAGGAACTTTAGGGACAGACATGGGAACTATCCCTTACATCATCTAGTGTCTTCATAATACCCAAATCAAGGGTGATTTCCAGGTCTTCTGCAATCATTTTCTAAGGATCTCCTAGTACAACCTCCTTCAGAATGCAAAAGGATATTTGCAAAGTTATGCTCTGAAAAACACAGCTTTGTACATGAACTATTTTGCATCCTGTACATATTTACAGCCCAGCTAGTTTATTAATCTCAACATGGAATCAACAAACCTGAGGGAGAACAAGATAGTTTTCCTATGCCATTTCTTGCACCAACACATTTTCCATTCAGGTCCAATTCCTGTCTCATAAAGATAATCATAAAAGTTCCCTATTCATTATTATACTAACTTTTAAAGTATTTGTGTTTTAATATGGCCCCTTATTATTTTCAGTATGAAAAAAAGTCTACCAATTTAAAAATGGAAAAGAAAATCATGTATGCTTCTGTTCCCTTAGTATCAGCTCCCTTGGTTCCACATCAGTTTCTGGTTTTAAATAGACTTAAATACAGAAAGCCCAAGCAGTAATAAATTATTTGTTCCACCAGAGATTTTTATAAGACAAGCTTTTCCAACCCATTGTATTAACAAACATTCTTAGTTGAAGCTTAGTTTTCAAGATGTGTGACAAGAAGACAGAATAATAATACATGAAATATCATATCACTTTATTGGAAAGCAGTTGAAATTTCGAAAACAAAGAAAACCAAATTTATTCCAGACCAGGCCTTTGTGGATTGTTGATACTTGTGACAATCAAGTCGAGAGCTACATTACGTGTGTCCAAATTCTCATTAGACAGAGCAGAAATCGAGTTTTGGGCACTTGATTGTCTACTGCTCAATTCCAGCATCAATTAGAAGTCATAGAGAAACCTCTAATTTATTCCACATCCATAAAATCCTTCAACTACTTTTTGCCAGGGAAAAAGAAAAGAAAAAAAATGTTAAGCACAGTGAGCTTCCTTTCCCATATCACGATATCATCACCTACTCTGCCTCTTCCCGTCTATAGAGGTGAGCAGAAGCTTGGGCAAAGAGATCATTTCCACTTCTCCAGTCAGGTTTTGGATGGTTGTTACAGCAAAGGAAGAAGTGGAAAAGAAATTTCAGCCATTTCAACTGCAACAGTTTAAAATTCAAGGGGAAAATGGACCAAAGTCACCAAACAGAAACCAAATATCTCAATTTGTTTTCTGATAAAGTTCAGGACATAACTGAGTATTGATCGTTTGATCAATGATTTATCCTGTTCATTTTTCGTCTTTGTTTCAAGAGTATCCTAAAAAAATATTTTGCATTATTTATTTAATATACTAGCTGTATATTGGAAGGCCCATGTTTCATCCAGAAGACTTAAGCAATCTTCTTGTAAAACCTGGGAGAGAGCTTCTCAGAGACATGAAGTAACCAAAGCCACTACGCTTTGCAAAGCTCCTGTGCAATGCAGACTCAAGCAGGACTCCTTTTTCCTGCTTCAGCGGGTACCTGTAATCATTTGTAAGACTAGCTTGAAAGGCAGACTTCCAGCAAAAGACCAACAGCAACTGAAATTGTCTGGATTAACATTATCTTACTCCTGGGTTTGTGTCCAAATCATATTCTCCAATTGGTTTTGTTTGTTTTTTCCCTTACTTTTATTTTATCTTTGAATCTATGATTCACACCACAGTCAGTTCAGTTCACACCAGCCAGTAACTGACTCTTAACATTCCAGATATCTTTTTTTTTTTTTTTTACTTTTTTTTTTTTAATGTCAACTTAAAATAAGATTTTGGGGCCAGATGCAATACATCTTCAAGTGAAAGTGCACTTTTCCTGACCTCAGAGGACTCTGAGTGAGATCCTCTGTCCTCAGAAAACATCAAGCAACTGCGGGAAAGAGTAGGGAAGCAAAGCGAGCAGAAGATCAAAAGGGGGGAAAGTCTCATTCCCCCTCCAGATATTAAAAAAAATTAATATAATATATATAAAAAATAAATACAAAATAATCAATGAACTAACAAAAATCCCCATATGAATCGTGCAAGGCACAATGATAAAATCTCTGTGGACAACTCTAATTCTGCAAAAGCACTTTTGCATTTATTGAAAATCTATGTTGTAACAAATTGATCTGACTGAACAGGTAAAATTCTAGGCTGAAGCAAGAGTGGCAAGGCTCCCCCCCCAACTCCAATGAGCAAAGGACTTTATTGTTTTACTAAAAATGACTTCTCACTATGAATAGTCACAAAGCTACTGAATCTGTACAAGGAACAGACATTCCCTATTAACTCATTAACTTTTTTCAAGAGAAATAGTTATTAGTTTTCACTGTTTCACGCAGCATTCCAACAATTGCTGCATTTTATCAACTTTGGCTATTTCAGAAATTTAGTCAATACTATTCTGGGCAAAAGAAACATTAGCAGAAAATATTTTTCAACACAAAGAAATGTCAGGTTGTTCAAATTTTTATGATCGTTCAACTGCAAACAGAAAAAAACCCACCCTTGTTCTTCTTGCAGCTGGGGAAGCTACTGTCTAAGCACTAAAATTAACAATATAAGAACTAGGGCAGCACACATGGGAATGCATGGGGAGGCAGGTCACAAGATCATGAGAAAAGAACATCTGTTGTTCTTATTTAAGATTTAGAATACACACCTGTTCCTCTACTCAAGAGATAGGCTACCTCTTCATTCCTTTAGAATACATTAAATGTAAAATGCAGTTACTTCTCCTTGCACTAAGTAATTGAGATTACTATGAGTTCAATTAAAAAGATTGCAAGACTCTTCTCCAGGTTCTCCCCGTGCTTCTTAGAGTGTCAAAGCCCTGGCAAAATAATACTGTGCCTAGAAATTGGGTCTACTCTTCCATCTCTTAAATGAAGCTTAGCAGACAGTAACGGAGGAAAAAAAATTCAACAACAAAGCATTAGCCCAGCTCATTTTATTAAGACAACTGTGTGCTGAAGTATATCTATTCTTTTATTGCAACTAAAGCTGTGACTCCAGAATGGATCTGGAGAATCACAAAGCAAGTATGCAGAAAACAAAGATTATGCAATTAGCAGCTAATCGTGAAAACCGTGGTTTTGATACTGCGTATAGATAAAGGCGATAAAGAAGAAATCTGAAGACATTTCACTTGGAATCCAATTTGTCATGCAACCTTAGGCAGCCTGGCTTTGAAAATCTCAGTGTTTGCTTTTAACATAAAAGGCCAAGCTTGGCATCCTGTCATAAGCCTCAACAATCACTGGGAAAAATCTAACTTGCCACATTTTACCACCAGGCCATACCGCAACTTGCAAATTCTTGCTTCATTTACTATGCTTCCAACTTCTTCATTAACTTTATTGTCCCACAGATGACAGTTTTCTTCACCATTCTTGATTAAAATACAAGGCATGTTTCCACCCTGATTTATCTGCAAAGCACCTCAGTAGACAGCAAGTCAGTGGAAACCACAGTACATGCTTATTTAATTACAAACAGTATCATAATGCATATGTATATGGACAAGGGAGCTAATTTGACATTGAGCAAACAACAGGGAAGGAGAAGCTTATGCATAATTTTCTGTGCTTTAAAGACTATGAATAACAGGAGTTTAATTATATCGTGTCATATCTATATGCATATAGATCACCAACAAGGCTGCTCCAGACAGCACTCCACTAGTTATATTAAAGATGTAATTTTATCTCATGTAATAAAAGCAGTAAGTTTTCACCCTTCTCATGGAATAACTCTGTCAAGAACGGCATGTTCTAGTTGGAGAGTGTCAGGTATTTCCTGAGAAGGGTGGAAAGGGGAGATACAGGAATCCTAGGTTCATTCTAGCTCTCAAACAAATCTTCTCTAATATATATGTTTTCTTGTACCAGCAAAATCATTTCTGTCTTCGCAGTCACCATGTCCTTTATACACTTCTACTCCTCTCTCTTCTTTGATTCTTTCCTCTGATCTTGTTTTCTTAGCCTACAGCTCTCATTCTTTTCATTTTAGTTTCACTCTCCTTATCCAAGCACCAATAAAGTGATCTCTCCAGGACATTCAGTATCTTAGAGTTATCTCCAAAGTACCTGGGAGTTACCTTTCCCATTCTTTAGTATCCTCCTATTCAAATCAGGCAGCACATACACATCTCTTATTTATTCCAGTTTCATGTTTCCTATTCCTGCTGCTTCTCCCAGTCTATCAAAATTTTTAGAATTCCCATCAATGACAAGAATCTATAAAGGACAAAATTACCTTTAAGGTGGAAATGAGACAGCAACAGCATGGGATGAGCCATGGGAGCACATAAGGGATTAACATTCTGAAATATTTTCTCTCAAATGAGTATCTGGGGCTTGTTTTCTATTTACCATAATTTATAGTTTGTCTTAAGAAAAAAATTACCTATGAAATTAACTGTATTATCTGCATTTGCTGTAAAGCATAACTTAAGGAAAGGCAAGAAACATTATGTACCCAATAAAGCATAACTTTTTCTTTAATTAATTCATACTTACAAATTTAAGAGTTCTCTTACATATGTACAATCCAGATGGTCTTGTAAATAAGTAAGAGCTTTGGATGCTGTTTTTAGAAACAAGTTGTATGAAAGATGCAAAGTAGAAAGTGTACTGAGATGGCTGAGATAATTTATTGAAATGCTATAGAGAGGATCATTTGTGATGCTAATCACAAGCTAACCTACATTATTTCCACCGCAGTTACTCTGTAATATTGTCATATTTGATGGGAAGGCAGAGAAAGGTATGCGCTATGCAGGACCGTCAAGAATATTAAATATATAAGGAATAGTCCTAATTAAAATAAAAGACTATTATTATGATATAGCTTTCTTCAAAATCCCCAAACTTATTCATGTTGTACCTTACAAATAAAATAAAAGAATATTTTGGATGCTGTTCAAAGAGTTGCCTTCCAACAATCCATGAATTCCACAGCGAGGGCAGAGTTTTTCTTATCTTCTTAAAAAAAAGGCAACATCTTTTCACTCAGCAAATGACTTCTGCTTACCTACATCAGAGATATTTTTTCAGACTGAGCTTGCTAAATCACACACTATAAGGTTCAGAATAGCAGCAAAGTAGTTTGTTTTAACAGAACACCTTATTTTGGACAAGGCTGTCATAAAACATACGGGAATCTTTATTTCAAATCTTTGAATGGCTCTGCTTCCAAGTTTCTGGTCTCTAGTGGAGCTTAATTTTTGATTAACTTGGAAAAGCATTTGTTTGAAGGGATAGATTTAGTCTGTTGTGAAAATCAGTTGCTTTGTTCTCCTCTTCACAGTGGTGCACCTGAACATGCATTAGGAACACATTAATGAGGTGATGAATATTTATCATGTAGCAGTTTTTACTTATTTTCAGAGGGATACATGAGAGAAATCACTCATTTCCTACATTTGTACAATAGCAAGGAGGCTCTTAGACAGGAATGCTCAGGTGATCTTTGAGAAACAAGTACAGGAAATACGTTAAAAAAAATTTTGTCCCATATACAGACTTTCTTGGGTGTGTCTGGGTACTGAAATCTCCAGGCCATTGGAAAAGGCATTATCACCTTGGCATGCATTTCTACAGAACGGATACAAGTGGATTGAATTCACTACTTCTCTCTATATATATACATCTTACTACAAGGTAATAGACTGACCAAATGTGAACGTTACTGTGAATACCTGAATTTATCACCTGGTGTCCTGCACCTAAAATTGTAAACTGATAGCAATAGTTTTTCAGCAGTAGACACAGATGTAACAGTAACAGTAATGTTAAGTATGACAGAACATGAAGACCAGAAGTATGTTCTTTGACTTATTCTCTTTTTTTCTCTCTTTTCTCAATACACACAGAGTCATTCTCTAGAGGGAGCAGGAAATGGAGAGATGCAGTCTTTAAATAGAAGCATGATTATTAAGGGTAGAAAGAATTTAGTTATAGTAAAATCAGCTATTTGTGTTTGTTTGTTTTATAATATTAAAAACTCCTCCAGTCGAAGGCTGCAGCAACCAACATTATCATAATTTAGGTGGCAATATTTTGTTTGTCTGGAACAGTTTGGATGGATACTGTCAAGTTATTAGTTAAGACAATATTTTCACTAGTTTTTTTTCCACTGGAGTTTAAGAATCACTTGGTTCATACAATCATGCTTGTAAATATATGCAACAGATAACTTAAAAAGACCAAACATTAATTTATAAAGAGAAGTAAATGTGTGTAAAGTAATTTTTCCTCATTTTCTTTTTCCAGTATTTTGCTCCTCTGCAAATATTAATAAATTCACCTCTTTCAGGAAAGCATGTTAGCTCAGTGTGCTTCAGCAGTGGTGATAGCTTGATGCAAATCAGATAACTATGTATGTAAATGTTTCTTCAACAAGGATGCTATGTTACAATGCAGTCCTTTGTCAAATCAAAATCTCACTGACAATCTCATTAACCCTGATCAAGGTGTTGAACACATTGTGTTCATGACTCGTTACCAACTTGTCTATTTAATTTTTATCCAACTGAAGACTGACAACTTTGGTAACCATCTAGCATCAGTGAAAAGCAAAATTATGACATTTCTCTTGATGAAACAGTAGAAAGATATGTTGGCAATTACAGCTCTTAGGGCCGTGGAAAAAGACACTGCTTGAAGCACTGCTGCTGCTTCATATGGATTTTTACAGACAAAAAGAACTAGGACTCCTTTGACTTGAAACGAAGAGATTAATTTTAAGTCTACATAGTGGTAGTGTTAATTACATAGAAATCCAGACATCACCATTAACACTCAAATGGAGGAAAAGCAATCAGACAAAATGAGGGGAAAAAAATAAAATCAAGTAGTCTATTTATTCAGGCGTAATGTAGGTACATACATACATATAAAAATCTGCAGATTAGACCATCACCAAGAAAGTGGGCATAAGAGACTTTTTTTTCAGCTGTGTGTGACATGTGAAATAGGGCCGGTGGTTATAGTGTGAGTTAAATGCTTTTATTAATCCTATGGTCAAAAAATTATTAAATACATTGAGCCCACTACAATTCAGAGGTCATTTATGCAGGAAAGTTATTGTGCAATGAGGTAGATTATTAATTTACAGAACACTGACTTCCTCACATTAACCTCTTCGTATACCCTGAATTCAAAGGAATGCAGTCCATTTGCTAAATGGCATACAGTGCAACATTCACACTGCCACACTTGGGCACCAATGTATGATGTATAATTCTTAGGTAAAAAAATGGAAAATTGTCCATATTTCTGCTGCTTGGGACTGATACCTGGCACCATAGTGCACCATTGGCCCAAAATTTCCTCTGAACTTCCCACACAGTTACTTATGGCACTACAAGCTCAGAAGGAATAGCATGGTATTGTTTCAAATTCAGAGTAAAGATATAGTTTCACGGCTGCAGTCGTGCAAATGAGGCAGTTAGATTGACACCAATTTACACTTCAGCTTCCTGATTTTCAAGTTCACCATCGAGACCTGTTTTCCAATTGTTTTAAACTAAGCCTGGCATTCACAGAATATGTAATAAAAATAAATCAAGACTACCTGGGATGAGTATTGCTTTCCCTATTTCAGTACCCTTCTTTCTATCGTTAATTTAATCTATTATAGTGTGAATACCTTCAGAACATGTCAATGGTATTTACTTTGTCTTCCAAGGAGATATTAATTTAATTCCAGAACATTAACTTTCTAACAATTACAAAATACGTAACAACCATCTTGGTAATAACTTATTAACATACTAAATAAGCATTTGTTATGATTAGCATTAGAGGTGCCTTGAAATCTCTCCTTTAAAATTCTTTGTCTTTCAATACTTCAGGCAATTCTCTAGCTGCAAGTCTACCTGAAGATATGCGTTTTCAGGACTGCATTCGGCCTGCATTTTGCCTTTGGCATACTTTTTTTTTAAATTATTATTATTTTGCTTCATTATTTTAAGTATGAATACAATGTTATCTGGCTTCTACTTTTTCATTCAGCGCCTGGTCATACAGAAGAAAGATGCACTCATCTGTATTACGAACAAAGCAGCAGCTCTTTCCCAAAATAAAATGAACGGCATTCAAGATGCCAGGAGAAAAATTCAGTCTTTCCAAACAACAACATTTATTTATTTTAATCTAATTACAATGAGGTTAGGTTTTTCAAAGAAACACCTTTGTTACCAGAAAAGACTCTACAAGAAGTAGATTCAATCTGTATTGATACCTACTCTTCTAAATAAAATTATTCTTTTCACTGAACATAATGCTCTTACAAATATTTTACTTAATAACCAAATATTTTGGACCATCAGGGTAAACATTACGCATTCTTGTTACACATTTGGAATGTGCCACTCCTTAAATTACTTTTAAAAATAGTATCATCTATGGTGATTGGTAGTTACAATACCAAGTGTATTGTACCGTACTGCCGTAATCATTCATCTATCCATAATGACAGAGCCATCTATCCATTGTGCTTACCACCTATCAAACAATTAACTTAAAAACTACTTTCAAATCTGTGTTCGGTGACTGAATTAATTCTGCAGCAAGATTTGTGATGACTTAAACTGCAAACCTGATTCTATCTTTCACTATATACACTATACATACAGATTTATGCGAGGTCTACATGCCTAATTTTCACATAATATTTGAAAGACAAATAATAATTCAAAGAACATAGGCTACACAATTAAAATTTGGTATTATAATACAATTTGTGTGGCTATAAATATATATGGTATGTGTCCTATTGAAGTTATGATAACAGTTTCAGGAGAACAATAAATTCACAGCTAGTTAGGGCTTTATTTCCATCTTTCCATGTCCCAAATTAGACTTGCTATTTAATTAAAAAAAAAAAAACAAAACCCAGATGTCAGAGTTACTTGGCAAATAAAACTAACCTGGCACAAAATCACAGAAACAGATCTAACCCTGTCCATGTTTAACATAATGCTTTCAAAATACAATTTCTCTTATTTCAGAGTAAATTCTAGTTATAATTTACACACTGCCCATGTTATTTTTATTCAGCAAAACTCAAATACCAAAAAAAAAGAAAAGCATATAAAGCTAGTTCTGAAATAATTTTAAAATAAAGAAAGAAACATCAAATACATTTTTATATCTGTCAAGCAAAGCCAATTAAAATATCCCTGTGGTGAATATAGCTTTAAAGTATATGAGTTTTCTCCTGGATTATACAGTGAGCTACCTTGTCAGACTGATTCATCACAATCCTCATTATTTCCAGCTTCCAATTTCCTTGTGTTTGGCAAATTTGCAAATAATGCAAGCTACATAATATACATAAATAAATCAAGTGCCATAAACAGACTATGTGTGTGTTTCCAAAACAGATCTCCCAAATTGAAGGATACTTCTTAAATCAATAAAAATCTACTTTTAACTCTTTTTTGCCTTTATAGAAAAAGCTAGTTTTATTTTTAGTTCTTCTTCAGCTAATACTTTGCATTCCACAGTATTCTTCAGTACAAAATAAAATCAATGCATTGTGATTGGAATGGATGGTTGAATTACCACAAAGCACTGTCTGTTAGTTTTAAAATAAGAACGACAACAAATTTTCAGAGCTTGATGCCTCTTGAGCATGCCAGCAAGGATTTATGCTTGCTATTTCATCTTAATAAAGATGTGAATATTTTATTTGCTTCTCCTCAACTTCAATACTCATTTGTCCTTTCCATAGATAGGAGTTTACACAACATTTTTTACTGTTTGATAATTAGACCATCACATATCCCAATGAACACCAGTTTCACTTGGTCTCAGAGAAAGCTTCAGGAAACTGGGAATAGCAGAGATTAAAGACATAGTTGTAACCCATGTCATTCTCCTTTATTTCATTTTTAGGGACATTTCTTAAGAAAAAGCATAATTTCCATAAACATTTTGCATAAATGTATTGTACCCTAGGCCTGCTGCAAAGTTCTCCAAAACAGTGAAATACATAATAACTTTGACCTTAAAGATAATTTAATCAAACCTTCCTGGTTTCAGATCTCAAAACACTAAAACCGCTGAACACTCCCATTTCATCCCCCTCTGCCACTGTCCTGGCAGTCCTGTTCAGACCTGCCTAACATAACTTCTTGAATATCCAACAAATATATATACACAATTATTTTTTCTTCCAAGTCAAGATTGGTGATTTCATTTTATAAAGTATTAGGAGACGCTGATTACCTTATGAGAGTGTTATACGAGTCAGAACAGCAAAACATTTATAGCTTGTTTTTGAACAAGATGGTGTTTAATAACATTCCCTGG
The DNA here is from genome assembly GCA_004320125.1 of Scolopax mira. Classification (NCBI taxonomy): domain Eukaryota; kingdom Metazoa; phylum Chordata; class Aves; order Charadriiformes; family Scolopacidae; genus Scolopax; species Scolopax mira. Next base: position 24,700 of record BJBW01000062.1, on the reverse strand, counting down.
AAAGTATTAATAACAAATATTAATGCCTTGTTCCAATCAGAATGCCCGTTCACTTAAATGTAATAGCAAGTATTTTTTTCAGTACACTAACTGTGCATACAACTCTGGCACTGATGAATCCATGGTGTCCTCAACTATTATAAACATATTCCATTTTTTAATAAAAGTCCCCTTTTTTGAAGATAAATTTTTTATAATTTACAATGTTTGCTTAGCACAGCACATGCAATTTCAGGCACTGGTAAAGCTATTACTTTATTTGCTTGTGTATTTTCTTGGTGGAAGTTCCTCAACATAACTGATAGTGCCAAGAACAGCCATGCTGCCTTGCAGTATCAGTATGTACACCAGGAGGCCAACTAGCAGAAAATATTATTTGCAAATATTGAATATAAATAGCATAAGACCCTTCTTCATTATAATTCAGACAGGAATAGGGTTCATGTTATATTTTAATTAAGTTTAATTAAACATAAGACTACTGGGGAAACCTGGTCTCATGAATTCCCTTTGATCACTTTGTCTACGCAGGTCAAGTCAGATTTAGTTTGGTTTGACAGAATCATTGAAACAGTTTCTGGTTGTTTTTTTGTGGGTTTTTGTTTTTTTGGTTTTTTTTTTTTTTTTTCAGTTTCTATGCACTCACATGTCTCTAGTCTAAATACTCTCATACACTTAGTACACAGACACATGACAGAACTAACAGTTCAAAAGTTTTAGTCTTTCAAGTACTTCCTTATTAAGTGCCAGTACTCACTTATCAACACTTTCCCCTTCCCACCCTATCCTGAATTTTCATAATGGTCAAAAGGAAAATTTCCCCTTTAATTGAAGAACCTCTCAAAATTAACATAATCCTATTACCATATCAGCAAACAGAAATTAGAATGATAGGAATTAACAGAAACATGACTACTGTAGTCTTAATTTTGAAGCTGAGAAGGTGTCATTATGACTATGTAACTTGGCTTGTTATATAACATATATACTAATCAATCTGATTAAAGTGTAGGACAGAAAGCTCTCCATTTTTAAAGAAAGATTTCCTTCTGTTCTTTTTTGTCATCTCAACTTTTTTGTTTCAAAGGACGTTCTTGTATGACACTTCACATAACATAATCCAAATACATCACTAGCTACCAAAAAAAATAAAAATCATACACTAAAAAATCCCCAAAACATAAGTAAATCTACTTTACATTCTGTTATAAATTCCTGGGCAACTACTATATGTCCTTTCACATCTCTGCAGCCTAATCATTTGTTGAGGAAATAGTCGGTATTTTCTATTGAGTATGTCAGGATTCCACAATTGCACTGTTCATGCAAAAGAAAAGCACAGAAACCAGCTACTACCGGTTACTCAATTAATTTCGTATTGATTTCAGGAAATAAAATATTGAGCATGTGGAGATATTAAAACAAAGATGTATTTTAAAATATCTGACATAAGCTGGGGCTAAAAAGAAAAATCTCTAGCATGTGTCTAACAATGAGTAACACAAGGCAATACTATATGTTCTAGCAAGCATATGTTATCTGATGATGAAATAATTATGTCCATGTCTACAAAACATGTGCCTGAATATTCTTTAACTGAAAAAGCAATGCTTCAGAAACAAGAAGGTGTGACAGAAACAAGAAGATGACAAGCATATGTCCTCAAACTGAAGTTATTCCATGTCTTTGAAAGAGTGATACGTTGTAAGCAGAGTCACCAAAACATATTAGCTTACAAAATGACACAATAAGCAGAGCCATAATTGGTGTGGCATTATAAATGGTTTCAAATGCTGCATTTTGAAGCTCGTGTGGGCACACTGTACTAATGACAATGTAACCAGAGGCAATGCCAGCATCGGCAGAATTCAGAGAAAGGTCAGAAACTCACATGTCAAGCTGTAAATTTCAACCCACCTCAAAGACTGCAGACTCCTAGACACAGATTTGGTTTTACAAAGTCACCACCCCATTGGATTGAAAGACAACCAGAACAATGCACTCAACATGGAATTAAAATTTAACACCACCTGGACACCTTAACTACTACCAAATGTGACAAAAGTGCTATGTAGCAAGCGTGCAATATCTGATCAAAAAAACATTAGTGCCCGTGAAACAAGGGCCCAATTCAATAAAGTATTAATCATGTGTCAAGTGTGCACATGCCTAAAGCTTGCACGTTTTGGTGAATGGGTGGGTGGTGGTGGTTGTTGTTCTTCCTCCTTTCCCCTTTTTTTTTCCCTTCTGGAGTCAAGAATTAATGCCCTAAAAACACTCCAGGTCACCAACAGATTGATTTTAATTTATTTTCTTTTAAGTAACTTTGGCTTGGTCAAGACAGTTTCAAGGACTTAATATATTCCTAATCACACTATAAACCCTGAGTACAGCACAAGTTCTTGAACTGGAACAACTTTTGTTACTAAAAAGTAGGAAAGTTGTTTTGTAGGAAAAATTCTCAACTCTAAAGTTCATCCTCCACCTTTGGTCAGATAGATGGTATCTGCAAAGGCTGGGATGACAGCAAAAAGTGAAAGCCTTTACTAGGCAAGGCAAGTACAAATACCTGGCAAGAGTACTTCAGCTTTTCTATTTTGAATTAGTTTAGTTACTCATAATATATGATAAGATAAAGCCATCCTGTACTGGACAAATAATATTTTGGCAAAAGGAGATACATAAAATCCATAACAATTGTTACTGGGCATGGATTCTGTCTGGAAAAAAGAAATTGCTTCTGATAAATTTCATTACTTATGGAAACTTCCAATTAACTTTTTTCATAAATAAATGATCAATTCAATAATAATTTGGCTTCCTGCTGGCAATAAACCAGTCCTTCTGGCTGAATTTTTTGGTAATGATCGAAAATGTATCTCCATTAATTGCTCAGTTCCAGTGTCGTTCTCTGTTCTTTCTCTTTCTATTACAGAGCAGATATGCCAACTACTTTGCATTCCATGAGCAAAAGGAGTTTTAATTTCATTTTATTTTTTTAAGACTGTGCAGGTTCAATTGATACAAAATCCACCTGTAAGAAACTTAGAGACAGTCACACAGCAAGTAATGAAAAAGTCAAACCCTCACATAAGATGGCAAATTTCTAAGCTGCAACTGGACCGGAACTTTCTGACAACTGGACAGTAATTTTTTTTACTATCTCCTCCATATAATGTTATACCGCATGCTCTACAAGAATCACTAGGATAAAGTAAAATGTGTGTTCATTATTTGAGATTTGAACGTTTTTCTTTGTTGCTATTGGGTTTTTTTGGTTTAGGAATCTTGAATAATATCTTCTAGGAATTAAGCTAATGCAAAAATCCAACAAGTCCTAGTTCTTATTATTCTATAAATAGGAGCAACTGGAATTTCACATATTTGTCTTTTAAAATATATGCATGTCATATACCCTGCATATTTTGTATCCTTTGATTCTGTTTATTTGGACTTGTACTTTAAGCCCTTTCTTAAGGGCCTTTTCATTTCATAGGAAATATGTCAGAACAATGCAGGAATTCATCAGTTTCCTTACTCCCTCCCAGAGAGACCCAGTGGTCAGACAAATAAAACCCTCTTCCTCTGGTTTCACTTTCTTATTGAGTTCATCCAAAATAGAGAGAAGCTGCTTTGTCTGTTTTCTGCAGAGTTTTGAAAGAACAAGAGGAAGATTTAAGTTCTGTTATGGGTAGAGGGAGGAATCAACATACCATCCTCACAAAAGAGATTATATTTTAACCCTGGCAAGAAAATACCAGAACCACTTAATATTTCATAATTACTTAAGTCATTGTAATTCTTTTTCATGGGCTAAGGCCTCATCAATATGTCAAGGACCAAGTGTGCTTATTATGCATTTTTATTTCTAGACCATGCATATATTTTAAACAATATATTTTTTATAATACTACATTATTTCTGTTCTGACAATATAAAGTTTTTTCAGAAATTAAGAAATATTTCACTAAATAATTTGCAAAAAAGAAAATTCTTCATTATATGCTGCCAATTCACAATGGCAAAATTTTTTGAGTACTTTTTTAGCAGTCCAATTTACTCTCAGAAATAAACAAGCCACTTTTGGAGCAGTACTCTACCTATGTTTCTGGCTTATTTATTTAACTGATCTTACTTCAAATATCAAATTATTGCTTCTTCTCTGGGTTTACCATAATGAGGGAAAAAGGGCAAATCACTGATTTTTGCCTAAAAGATGATGCAGTATGAACTTGTGCACCTCACCACTGAACTTGCTTGGAGATGAATATGACCTATAAAATATACTGCTTGAATAAGCAATAACAAAGACTTGTTACTATACAGTTATATACTTTTTACAGGTATTTTTACATATATTTCTACCTTGAACATTTCTTGCTCGAGTTTTCTACGGATTTATAGTAAAAATACATATTTATATCTGCACATGCATTTCTACATGCACATACATTTTTAAACAGCTAGGAAATATGAAGAAACTACACTTAATGTAAGTTTTCTTCAATATACTGCCATGGTGCAAATAAAGGGTCACGGTACTTAAAAAGGAACCTCTTAGAGAGAGCGAAGAAACAAACAGTGATTGCATAGGCTTGAAAAATTCTATAAATTAGCCTCATGTCTTCCTCTCTGAGACTGCTCAACATACAGAAATCTCAAAATCAAATTGAAACAAATACAGAAACAAATTTCCTACTACTTAGCAACTCTTCTTCCCGAAAGGAAGAGTTTACACATGAAAAAAAAAAGTCTTCAAAAATTTAACAACATGTAAGTTGCTATTAAGGAGTTACCCATGCGTGTATGTACATATAACTTCACACATTATCTATATGTTCTGAAAACACTTGCAGAAACTGTAGCTTTTACCATAAGCATGTACTACTTTGAAAAATAAGAGGCAGAAACTGATGACTTTGCCCTTTTTTTTGTTCACCTCTTTCAAAACAAAAAGCAAAAAGTATCAATGGCATACTTCAGCACAAATAATCAGTAAAATATTTTCCCTGCAGGATAATATTATTCTGATATAAATAATGAGTCAATGACCATACAGAATGGTGACTGAAATAAATACACTGTACACAAAACTAAGTGCATTGCAGAGTATCAGCTATAGACAGAATGGGACATTAAGCTTTGGAAAAATAATGAAATAAACTATAAGGTTTTGGGTTTTTTTAAATAGAAATAATTGAAAAAAATATTTAAAATAATTACTGGGTTTTTTTTCAAGTGTTAGAGAGTTTAAAAATCATGGCTGAGTAACCCTCACATACACAAGTCAGTCTGATTCACACTTTCAACTTCCAATGGTAATTACACAGCCTACACAAATCTTTACATTGATGCCATTCAAAAGTACCTGCTTAATCATTAGGGTAAGTTTCATTTAAGCAATACAGGATAGCAATACTTCAAGAGCTGAGGGCATTTTTCCTCTCTAGTGTAGGATCAGACTAATCTTTGCTCTTTCCAAAACATACTACTGAATTAGATGAGTGGAAACATCTGAACTGGAAACTGTCCAGTACAAGAGATAGCTGTCAGCACTGCATTCACACATACTCCAATGAAATCCAGATTTTTTCCAGTCTCCTTCATGCACTGGGGAGTTTGTTTTCCCAGACTTTTGAGGAATGGATGACCTGAGATTTTTGTTTTCTTTTTTATCATCATCAACATTACATTTTATGGCAAACACTACTTCTAGGCCTCAAGGGAAAATAACCTGTCTCTTCCAATATTGCTGGAGTGTTTCACTATATATTTCACTGTTCTACAACAGCTACACAAGACTCACAGATACAGGCTTCCACATCAAAATGAAAAGAGGAGTACCTTATTTCCCCCTCCTCTTGCACACGACATCTTCTGTTACTGTCTAATTATCACTAGGAGCAATCTCCACATGAATCCCTCAATAGGCATGCATGGCTTTTTTCTCCAGTCTTCACATAAGATTGACATAAAAATTTACTTATACTAATTAATTAGACAAATCAATGTAAATTATTTACAGTTTCAAGCTGCATGACTCATCAGAGGGGAATAGAATACTTTAATCAAAAGGGGATATCAAATTATAAATTAATAATAAACAGAGGATAATCCTAAAAGGCCCCAATGTCTTTGTTTCCATGAGTTGCAGGAAATTAAAGACATTCTTGTCATAAAAGACAGAAGATATGGAAATATTTAGTAAGGTATACAAAGATAGGAAGGCCCAAGTCTGTAAGCTTGTGGCCATGAGTAGAGTTTTTATGTCATAATAGTTGTTAAATCTAGCAGTGAAAAAAAGTCATCCTGTTGAGGCTTTTACAAAGATTATTTCTCAGCATTACCTACATTACATATTCTGGTTTAAAACCTTCCACTGTACAGAAAAATACCAGAATCCAAAGGACCCTGTCCACATCCCTTTAAATTCAGTGGAAACACAGCTGGTATTGTCAGGAGTGGAAAAATCCTCTGATTTTACAGCAATGGCTAGTTATCTTTTCTTCATAGATACATCTATAGCCATTACTGCCATCCAGGGCCTGATTGCCTTTTGTTTTCTCTTACTGAGTTTCATGACCCATTTATAATATATGAAGATTAGAAAGCAGTGTATAGCAATTTTAGAAGCAATAATGCAGCCTTTCAAACATTGGCACGAGAAATCAAGAGATGGAGTTAAACCGTGTTTATTACGAAGAGAAAATGACAAATTTTAAGATAACATGTTTCACTTGTGATTTTATGCATTAGTTTGATTTGAACACATTCAGCATTCACTTCTATGCCTCATTTATTCAGCTGTTGATAATATACAGATTCAGCTTGCTAATGCAGCAAAAACAACCTTATCCACAGAGGACATCAGCATGAGAATTAACCTTGAGTGACAGAAGCTGATCTGTACTTAGTAACTACTAAATAGCTTGATTTTTTTCAGGAAATGCAACTGGAATACTTATTCTTCTCTTTAAAAAATAAATAAATAAAACCTTCAAACCAAGACGGTCACCTGCATGAAAGAAAATGGTAGGTAGTATGTGGTGGTGGTTTTCATTTACCACACAATGGCAGGAACTCAGTATTCACAAAGCAGATCAGAACAGGCAGAATTTGATTCAGACTACTTATTTAGTAGTCCACAACATGAATAATGGCTGAGCTACTGGCACTTTCCTGGATGCTCTCCTAAACCATTCATTGTATTTCATTTGAGAGTTCGGTTACACAGGGAGTTTAAGTCATTTTTGAGTGTAAATGAAGTGAAAGAAACTGCTATTCTTGTTTAGTACCCTTCCAGATTGTAAGGATTTCTACAGAAAAGTATTAAGATATAACTGTTCTAGAATATTCACTTAGCATCAGGCTGCACATCTTCATAATTTTCAACATCACAATATAGCACAGCATATATATAGTAATTTGTTTAGAAACAGATAAAGTTATTTGGTACACAGAAATTCAGATACAAAATTGATAATTTGAGGTGACTAGTTTATCTGTTCACAGCTCTCATAGAGCAGAGCTGGATACAAGCTTTTGGCACTTTGGTCTGATTCCTATTTTCTCCATTAAATAACTCGGTGCATCTTTTCAAAGCATCACATATCTGTCAATTCACAGTGCCTGTTTATTTCAAGCTTGTACTTCCAACAATGTGAAAGTGGGGGACACAACTTCTGTAGTAACAATCCTGTAGCGGGATGTCCATTTCTAATGCCTTACCCATCAGAGGGTGATAAGCTCCTAAGCCTTCCATGTGGAAACTGTAAGAATTTAAAGTCTTCTATTTTTTTGCCTGAAAATTCAGGTTTTGGTGTGGAGCAAAACAGCTGCACATAACACAAGCTGATGACCATATTCACACTGTAGTAACGTTGCCCTAGAAGACCTGCAACATATTGTATTGTCTTAGGCATGAACTATATTCTTTCAGAAGTACCATTCCTCAGATAGACAGCAGAAAATGAAGGGCAGGTGGACTATTCAGTGAACAAGGAGGTCTAGGCTAAATCCCCTCAATGTCATACCTGAACATAGAGTCTGTACAGCAGAGTTACCCTTTGTCTATTTTAATTGATAATCTGGGAGTTATTACTATAGTGGTTCTATATGTATAATCAGAAAATATTTTTAGCTTTAAATTGGTGGAATCTCTTCACATGAAAGAGAGAATGATATAAATACAAGCAAAGAAAAATATTTCATATACATATATAATAGCTAAGCTCTCACAGAAATTTCATAGGGTAGGCTTGATTTATATAAAACTCTGAGGAGATAAGAAAAGGGTCTAAGAAACCTAATCCTTTGGACGCTGATTACTGTAATAAAGAACAAAATAAAACAACAACAAAAAAATCCCACAATTTCCAGCAGATAACTCAAAAGCAACACCATGAAATTTAGTAGGAGGCATAAAGTAGATAGCTAGAATATACCTTGCTATAACTTTTCAGCTGCAAGAGATTCATCTGGAAACCTCTTAAAAGACCTTGAGCTAAAAAAAAATATAAACAGGGAGAAATAAGCCAGCACCAAGAAACTTCACAGTTTCCTGACCAAGAAAAACCAACCCAAAACCAAGCAAACAAGAAGAAGTAGTTCCGACACACCCCACATAACCACGGATTGCTTTTGACACATCTTTTATTTTACTGCACAACATAAGCCTTTGTGTCTCAGCTGTCTCTTTTAAGAAAGCAGCAACAACTGTGGTTCCACATTTCCAATTGCATTTCTGCATGTTAGAGCAATGTAAACCTGCTCTACTTAACAGTTTGAACAAGATTACCTGCCACCCTCCCACACCATATGAACAGCACAAAATAAATCCTCCACTCAGGCTTCCCAATACGTGCAATGCTCCCCTTCCTGATATTTAAAATACAGATATTAAATGCACAGAACACCTTCAAGTGACAGAGAAATGCCCTTATTTTACAATATACTCAGGTCCATGATTTATCATAAGGCATAATACATAAATATAGCCTATATTTATTTCAAGAAAAACATAGTCCACTTATTTTTGCCTAGACCCAAAATGAGTCCAGATGCCCTTTTACATCCAAGCATTGACCTTCCTCATTGTTAAAACTTTATCAGGAATAAGCTGTGTCACCTGTACTGCAGAACTACCATGTCAGTGCTGACACTCTACCAGGACAAAGTATTTTATCAGTCTAGGTATAATAATACTGTTCATGATCACCAAATTAAGAAAAAAGGCTTCACTGAATTTCAAACATGAGGCTAAGAAAGGGTATTGCCTTTTTTTTTGTTTGCTCAGAGTAACAGAAAGTAACCATTAGATTATTTTATCTAGATAACACCATTGTTTTGAATATAATATCTCTGATGACATTGATCAGTTGCAAGAAAGCAGGAGTGATAGTGGATAAGAAGCAAGCACTCCTTCTCCCAAGTCACAAAAGCTTATGAAATCATGGTTGCTCAGTGTTCCATCTTACCTACTTCTTTTCATTAAAAACTGCAAATACAAAGTAGCCAATTTTGAAATATCTGTTCTTATGTATCACTGACTTCCTAACTAAAAAGCAGCAGTCTTCTGAAAGAGAAACATTATTTCCAAATTTACACAGGATAATTTCTAGAAGTACTTTCTTTTAAAAGAATAAATTATTCCAAGGAGGAGAGGAAGTTAGTAACACAGACCAAGATGTGAACATAGAAACCCACAAAAAATAGAGACGTTTTTTAAAAGAAAATACAAAAGCATGACCTTCCATTAAATAAAACTTGCAAAAGACAAAGAAAGAATAATGAAGTCCAAAACATCAAGATATCTTTTTTTTTGTACCATATAATCATGTTGTTTTTCCTTGATTCCACCTAAATATCAAGGATTCATTTTAAACAAAAAGACCTAACACTTTCCCAAATCAGTTCTAGAATATCATACTTAAAATAATCAAGATAAATCATACCACTTGAGTTCACACTCTACTCAAGTTTGCAACAAATATTTCAAAAATATCCTCAGAATACATAATCTCTAAAAAAATAAATAAAATATGCAACATTTGTATGGAAGAATCATCCTGTTTTGTTGGAGGAACTCAGGTTTAGAGAGGCTAGAAAATTATTTGATCTACCTAAACATAGAACCCCCATAACAAAGACATTCTCTTCAAACTTTGCTATCATTCCCTTCCAATATAGGGCTTAAATAGTAATAAGGAATACATGATAAATACTTCTATATCGCAACAATAAAAAAAAATACAAATGCAAAAACAACAAGAGGTAAGAAGCAATTCAAAAAGTTCCAGATGCATACTCAGACATATACATCAATAGTACAGACAGCTTTATACAAATTTCTAAAACACAGCATTAGGACTGACCTTTATTTTTATCTTCCTTCAATACACTCCTACGTCTTTGAATTTGCAGTGAAGGTTCACCCACAGTCAGAAAAGAACTACTTTGTTATCAGCCCAGGGTAGTTGAATGCTTTCCACACTGGGTGAGGCCAGGCTTCACACAGTCCACCTGAAGCTCATTAAGCCACACCTGCATTTGCTACAAAGCAAATAAAGCCCAGGTAGGGCATCCAGGCAGGCTTTCCCAAAAGTGCTAATGGTGTGGTGTGCCAGCAAAGGAACATATTGCAGTTTAATGCCCTGCAGGTGCACAGAGGACAAGGGGCTGGGGGTGAGCCAGACACTTTTTCTAGCCCCAGTTGGCTAGAAAAAGTGTCTCCACCTCAGTCCACCCCACAAGTTGTCTCCATGCCCCAGGCAAGCAAACTATAGAAGGATTACCAGTATTTGTGAGAGATTTGTTTTTTCTTTCTTGGTATGGAAGAAGACAAGATTTATGTTACTGTCTGAAGATCAAAAAATGAGAAAACACTTTGATAACTGAGGAAAACAAGATTTGATACTGTATAGCCAGCACTGAAGTCACACTATGAATCAACAGGATTTCCTTTGCACTTTACAGCTTTTGTTGCATAAGGGGAAAGAAACTCCCAGCAGCTTCAGATCAGGATTTTGATCTCGCTTATATTGGTAGAAACGCACAGCAATCCCACTGAAGTCTGTCAGAATATCTTTATAGTAATGTCATAATCTATATTTATTTTGGCCCAAGATGCTCCACTCCTTGTACAGCTCCCTACCAAAGGACTGTTGATAGCAAACCCATCTATAGCAAGAGAATCATCAAGAGTTCAGAAATATTTTTTTTTAAGACAGAGAGAAAGAAAAAGACAGGTAATTCCAAAGTGTGCAGGGAGCGAGGAGAGACAAAAAACCTAAAGTAGATTATTTATACTATAATTTAATTTCTTAATTTCTAATTTTATTAATCTGCCTTAGTAGTAATAAATATTACAGCAAGAAGAGTGATTTTTACTTCCATTTAAACTTTTACATGCATATTTTAAAAAAACACAACACATAGTAGCAGGAAACCCAGGAATATTTGCATATTAAATACACATAATTTCATTGGCTTTGATAGTAAACAGACTTTTCCATATTGGAAGCATAGAAGTTAGGAAAATAATTATATGAAGTGTTAATAGCTGTTTAGAACTTTACACTGGACTTAGGACTATCCCCTAAAGCCTGTGTCATGTACTCTGTTTTATTTTACATGTCCCTGGTGCTCAGTTGTCCATATAAAAGCCTCAGGCACCAGCAGCTCTTTTTCAGATTAATTAATTTTTCCTCCTTGATTATATGATTGCAGTTACTCAATAGATCTGTCCACCAACTCCACTCCCTTTTTCTTTCCTCTCATTCCCATCAGCAGGACTAACTAGGAATTGGTTACTCTCTATAATGATTACTTAGGCTGACAACACACTTTTAAAATATAGCCACAAAACCATTCTCTGACCAGTAGCAATGTGGAAATGATCCTACAGAAGCAAAAGCAGAACACTGGTTTCTGGCAGAAACACCAAAGACTAGAGAGATGCATAGGCAAAAATAATGCTTTTATTCCATGTGTCAGAGCCCTTAGAAGTCAATAAACATGGATATCCTTGTTTGACATTTTGTCAATCAGCTTTTATGTCTTCACATACAATTGCTGAAGTGAAAACAAAATGAAGTTTCTGATCAAAGTTCATTCTTGCAACTATCCACATTGGGGAATGCAGAAGTGCGGTAGCAATTCATAGTCATCAGAATTTCCAATGAGAGTCCTTCATGATTTTACAGGGACCAATAAGAAAAGGAAGAAGAAATGCAGTGGTACAGACTGATAACCAGGATACTCCAAGGAACTCCTCTCTTTCCAAAGGAATTTTCCTCTCCCCTCTCTTCATCTTTCCCTACCTTCAAGCCCTGGTATCCCTGTTGATTCAGAGTTTTAAGATTCTGCTAATGGGAATTTTATCAGACTAAGGATTTAATTGATTTTTATCTTCAGTCAGTCTCCACATGAGGGGAATTAACAACTGACAATTATATACACTGTTCTACTTATCTATTATATTCTTTGCTCTTCTGCTTCATTCTTTTCACAGAACGTTTTTATTACTCTGCTCAACACACAAAGCCTTTTCCTAGCTACACCAGAAAAAGCTAACAGAACAAATACTGTTTAAGCCCCCCAAAGTCTGGTAAAAACTGTAGGAATAATGGTGAGTCTCATGAAGATGAAAGAAGGAAGAACTCAAGGCTTGAACAATCAGTATATTGAGCCCAAGCTATTCTGCTCAGACCTTGCAAGAGCCTTAGCTCCTTAATGGGTCTGGGGAAATAAATTCATTCTGATACTAACACTCACAATTCTGTTTGAGGATTTAAGCCATTTTAGATTAAAAGCATGATCTCAATGCATGATGGGTTTGGGACAGGTTTCTGCCCTATCTTACAGGCCAGAATATTGCCATTAATTGCTACTCATAAGAAGCGTAAAATATGAATACTTTTATCAAAAAGAAGATATTGCAACTTAAAATTCAAAATAATTCTATATCCATCAAACATGTCTTTGTTTATGGAATGCCTTAAGAAGAACCCAGTGTATGCACAGATTTATTGTGCATTTCATAAAGAAGACACACCTGAATCTCTAACAAACCCTTAAATCTTGTTTCCATTGATCTGTTGCTATTGGATTAAAACCTGTTAAGTACAAAGCAAAAAATATTAATATTAAAGCTTCTCCAGTACTCAGGAATATTTTGCATAAGAAAGTAACCACACTAATTACAAATGCTTTGCATTTCAATTGAGTGCACTGCATTACGGTACCAAGCAAAGAGCTTGAAGATATCTGAAGTACCATCCAGGAAAAATGAAGAATCCAGTCAGCTGATATACTTAAATTGTAATCTAAATTTTCCTCTCAGTAAAACCTTTGAACAACTCAATTTAATTTTAGTCATTTGACACCCTGAACTTTCATATTCAAACCATAGAAACTAAGAGAGAACTTACTGTACAATGGATATGTGCATTCTTTTTTAGAAGACCGTAAATATGCTTGAAAATAAGATCAGATTGTATGTTTAGCCTGAGGTTTCTCCACAGGTTTCTGTGCCCTTTTTGAGATCTTTGGAGCTTTTAAGGAGTTTGTGGCAAATAATGCATTACTGATTTAATTAATCCCATAAATAATATTTGCAAAACTGAACAGTGAGAGAAGAGAACTAGCATTAATCAACTATCTTTGTTTGTTTAAATACTCAAGACCATAATAATCTCTTTTCATTTGTTTTACTGGATAAATTTATCTTCAGAAGACTTTGGTCAACACATTATTACCTACCAAGCATTCAAACTGGAATATAGGCAATTTTTTCCCGTTAATGGAAGAACAAAAGCCACTTCAGAAATTATTTGTAAACCCAACTTTTTTTTTTGTGTTGAACTTAATAGGTAACTGATCCTAACAAGAATTTCTAGATATACATGGTAACCAGACTATTACCTATATTGATACATAGAAAACAAAAGCTTAACTGAGTTTAATTTAATGGAGTAAAATGTGAAATTCAGCATAAAAGCCAGAACAGTATCTTATTTTTGGTGCATATAGATACATCTTGACATTATTTAAATATATTGAAAAGATGGAAAAAATATATTCAAATAATTTTTAAGCTTCAAATTAATAGCAATAATATTCTAAAAATTAATATATGTAAATATTTAATAGAAAAAATAATAATGTTTTTACCTCAATTGAGAAATAACTGTACAGGAATCAAATAATGTAATTTTCAGAGCCAGCTCAAGCTTTCTCAATAATATAAAGAAAAAATTAATTTTGCAAGCTCAAAAATAGGAACCATTGAGAAAACAAAGTATAATCATAATGTGCTTATCCCAGAAAAGACAAAAACCAAAGCCAGATGGAGTGCCTTGGACAATGAGAAAGGAGGCAAAGTGTCAGTTTTTGACTGTGAGAGAAATTCCTCTCTGTCTTTCTCTTTATAGAACAGTGAAGTGGATATCCAGGCCACATTTTTCTTCTCTACTTAACTGTGTCTAGAAATGTCTCTGTTTACTCCTATAATTTGCAAGACTAATAATGACTGTGCTGTATGATTCAGAGCCTGATACAATTGATCAGGAATTGCAGCATCTTTCTTTCTACAAAGAGACAAACATATACAGAAAGAAAAAATACCCTAATTAACTAACCCAGTGTGACTTCTTTACATTCCTTGCATATAAAGCCCCCAAAAAAGGGAATTATTTAATTTCCTTTCTTAACATGCAATATTATATTTTTAATTCATCCCCTCATTTTTCTTTTGTATACACAGTATTTTTCTATTTTAAGACTCTCTTGAATATTGAACTTTTGGTAATGAGTCTAGTTAAAATTTACATTGTTTGACATGGTATCAAAATATAGCAGGGAAAAAAAAAGTTACTCAATCTAGGATCTACCAAACTTGGCTGTCATCTTCAGAATACACATGGCAATAAGTTGATGGAAGCTTACTTCATTATGTGACCTTAAGAAGTCAATGCTGGCAAAACCCCGTAGAGTATCTATTGTGAAAAGCGATGGACTTTCTCTAGATGTGGTTAAATCCAGGAATAACAAAGGCAACTTGAGGCATAATGTATGATTGAGTAGTTTTAAAGCAGTTTCATTGGCAAAATCTTGCAGAAATGTGGAGAGAAACTGATAATTTGATATTACGCATCTTGTTCCTCACCTGTAGGCAGTTTGTTTTACTCACAGGACTTTACAAGATTCTGTAGCGTTCCACCATCCAAATCTTGACATTTACACAGTAAACTCTTTGATTTACTGATTATTTAAAAACACTTTAAAAAGTATAGTAAACCTAATCATTTTGAAATAACATTTGTAGCTGTCACCATTGCATACATACCACCTGATAGCAGACAGAAAGAGCAAATTCTACTTCCAGTTAGGAGGAATGAGATGAACAGGAATTTGTGCCAGTGAAACAGAGCCGAATTAGGGTAGGTTTCTAAGGAATATAAAACAGTAATTCTAGTTTGCCTAGGTGTTAGTTGTCATGTTTAAAAAGAAACCATCTAAGACTGCACCGAGGGAAAGCTGCGCTCATAAAGTTCCATACCTAAGCCCATGGGAGAAACATTCACAGGAGATGAAAACAGACTTTAAATGAAGAATTTCTTTCTGTTCCCTGAAACGCATATGCTGTCTGTTTCTGGTAGCTAGCACTTCAAGTAGCATACAGCAAAGTCAACTAAATTGGTTGTTAATGGGCAGAAAAATCTGTTGAACAGAAAACATTTCACTTCATGGTTTTCTAGACTTTGAAGTAGGAACTGTGCAGCAGCCACGCTGAACAGAGTTTCCATGCCTTACTCTGTCTCTGAAACTGTTTTTCCAACAGATAAAAGCATTTCTAGCTTAAAGAGTTAACTTGCATACAGTTTGTAAATGCAAATAAACAATTCCTTGGATAACTAATGTACCTAAATATAGATGATTAGATAGTCCAGAGAGCAACACTGAGAAAATACATTCCAGCATCACACAGAGGAAAAAGACAATTTTGCTCCCTTAACATTCACAAACATTACAATTTTTTAAAAAGCAAACATACTTTTCAGTACTCCCATTACTCCTCCTTACTCTTTAGAATCCTTAGATGCTACTTTTTTAATAAAAATTTTTAAAAAGCAAGGCCAAGATTTGCTATATGGCAGGTAAAGAAGTCTGGTGTTCACTGTCCTATGACTATGTTCGATTAAAGAACACAGAAACAAAACATAAAAATACCCTGAGGAAATTATTCTGATTGACCTAGATCTGAATTATTTATGAGTATTTCTAAATTGGGCTCTTTTAAGTAGTTTTCCTTGATTAGTGAAAAAATAATTACCCAATAAGTTTTCGGACCTTAAGCTTGCATATGGAGGGCAGTGCACTATTTAAAGAAAACTGTGGCCTAATTGCTTTTAAAAAGTCATCACTAGGCAATTAACTAAATCTTACTGATATGCATCTTAGAAATTTGTCATTGTGCCTTGTCACTTTATTACATTCAAGAGACAAAATTACACCAAACTGTGTAAAGCAATTGCTTTAAATAGTGTTATGTATCCCATGCACAGTGGGTAAAGTGACATCATTAGGTTACTACAGCCATTTGCCCAGGTGGAGAAGACTGCAAGGAATCCAAAGGAATGGAAAAAAATCCAACTCTGAGTTTTGTATGCAGAGACTTGCCAAAATAATTGGGAAATCTTTTTTAAACACAGTATACCTCAATAAAAGTAAACCACCATATAGTAACTTCACCAGGCTCAACATTTCAGATGTTCAGACTTTGTCACCTCCAGCTAACCAGGGTTGGGGGGAGCAGTTCAGAGAAAGAATATACATTTCTTCCTCAGATTTCCCAGAGAAGATGGGAAAATAGTGAGATAAATTTAGCTGAACAGAAGTGAGAAAGACAAGCATTTACTAATTCCCTGTAGAAAAAAACAGGGAGGATTCACTTACCTGCAGGATCACATCAGCAAGCTTTCATACTGAACTACTGACTGTTGATTATTTTTAAATCAAGATAATTCTATCTTGCAATACTAATGAAGCACTCTAATATACATCTTTGCCTCTGCTAATTTCAAAGTATTGAGGTTAAGCTTCATCGTATCTTTTAGAGTATCATAAGTATAAATTATTAGCAAATATATAAACTGAAGCCCACCAAGGATACATAGCAAAATATAGAGCACGTTCCAGAAACTGTGGTTTTCTACTTTAAGGGAAAAAATAGTACAACACTTGTGTATAGAACATCCAGCTCACAGATACAGATTTACTAGGAGAGATGACAACTGTAATTCCCCGTTAGGGCTGCCCAGTTTAGTGCACCAATCCCACCCATACTGGGGCTGCATCAACCCTACTGTTTCTGAAGAAATTACACATCATCAAGATTAAGCATTCAATAGATTTGATGCCCTCAGCTAAAATGCCCAAGAAAGGCAAACAAGCACAGATGTAAATGTTTTCAAATACCGAGTCTGATTTTCCATTACTGTACAACTTTTGTCATTTATGTCTTTAAAAAATACTACCATATCAAAACAGACTCTTTGGAAGTGGTCATGCTATTTTATTCACATTTTGCAGGGTTCTAAGGTATCAGAGACTGTGTCTCATTGACCTCAGAAGTCCACAAAAGAGGCATCAGGAGACATTTTAAACTAAAAACCAGAATACTTTTGACATTTATTCTTTAACAAATTGCTCACAAGGAGAAAAAACACGTTAGTACTCCAGGAGAGGGAACATACACTTATGAAGCAAATGATCTTGCCGAAATGATGTCCCCAACCAAAATACACTTGCAAGTATAATCTTAGTATTCTTGATTCTTATGAATAGGATTTTTTTTTAACTTGCCTTTTTTTCTTAAAATAACATACTTAACTTGAAAGTAAAAGTAGATAAAAAGCGTAGAAAATTGAAAAGTACTGATTTTCCAAAATGCAAACACTAACAGGAAGAAGTACCCAAAGAGTTGTTTATATCTCTACACATATCTGTCTACCTATATAGGCACTCATATTCAAAAAGCTAATGTTAAACTACAGATGACATAAAGATTTGATTATGCTTTTAAATTCAAAATTTGAATAACAACTCCCACCCAATTTTCCAAAATACAATTTTTTAATACTAAGGTCATGTGGTTTATTTTTTCAACTGTTACCCCTCTTGGCTCTATTTTTTTATTGTAGTACAGGACAGAAAGAAAATGCCCTGGACAGCTCTGGCAGAACACTAGCAACGGAGAAATAAAAAGTTACTAAAAAAAACCTGAATGTTTCTTGGAACTTTCAAGAGTATTTTCTTGTACTTAATTTCCCTTTTTAATTTCACACATGGAAGATATTGTTTGGCACCTCAATATGCCCACTGTGGTTTTGAATTCATACCCTGGAGAGATGAAGGGATAAACGCCCATCTCTCTTGCTCTTGATGTTTAGCTGGGACAGTTTTCAATAGCAGGTTAGAAGGCAACAGCAGATCAATCCATAATGTAAGAATTATAGTCTCTGAATAAAACAAGAAATCTTCCTACTTCCACAGGCACTAAAATGTTTTCAGGTTTTCAACAAATCAATAAGTATTCCATTTTGCTATTTTTGGAAAAAAAAACCAACATAAAAACAACAGTAAAAACCAGCATGAAAACAATGGTCCTTTCCCTTACACCAGAGTTTACAGGAATTATTACTCTAACATGGTATGTGAAATTACTCTTATTCAAATACACTTCATATCTACTGTCTCAATAATTAACTTCATTCTGCTTCTTTTACATGACAGGAAGAATGTTTTTACCATGCTGCAAGAGATCTCTCAAAGTCAGTCCTCTTCAAGCTGTTCAATTTTACATGAAACACTGAAATATTCATTGGAACAAATAGAGAGCATGGAAACGAATCTATAGCTTTGGGGTTAGGGCACTCAGCTGGCAGGGGCAACCCTTGAGTGCCAATACCTTTTCAAATGAATATTTAATTATTTATACAAAATTGAACAGCTGCAATAAGAGAGGGAGAGATCTCCTGCCAAATAAGTTAGACCACTTTCCAGAGACAATTTGAGGTAAATTATTCTAGAAAAAGCACTAGACCTATTCAGCCAAATCCAGCAGCTGAAGGAATTTTCCTCAGTAAGGAAACACAGTAAACCTAACCCTGAAATGAGGTTTAATAAAACAGTATCATAATAATGGTAACAATTACAATGCTGATTAAAGATTTTGGTTTAAATATCCATTACATTCGACTATTTCTCTCTTATACAAACTGTGATAAGCTTTTTTTTACCATAAATCTGAATTGCTGTATGTAAGCTGTTTGAAGTTATGAGAAACCTAAAAAAACAGTGATTGAGGGCTTCGTTTTACCTAATTGTCTGCTTTTTCCTTTTACTATTACAGTGATGCACAATACTTTAAAAATGGCTTAGCTTTTCTTAATTTAAATTATTGCTTATTTAATTATCTTCCTAATTAAAATCATAAGTATTTTTGCTAAAATAATGTCTGATTTTTCTTCAAAACCCATGATGGTGTAAGTTAGGCAAGGTAAGGTTCTGTGTTTTTCTAAAATCACATTGAGCTTTTCAACAGAGCTTGGAAAACTGTTGTACTGAAGTCAATATTCTGACAAATAAAGGTCAGGTGTGTCAGACACAAAACCATTTCAGTCAAATGCCTCTGCAGTTGCTGATGGCTTCAGATATCTATATTTTTTCAGGCTCAAACCAATTTTACCACATCTTCAGCAATGTCCAAGAGGTTCTGTGCTGCAGAAACACTCACAGACAGAAAAGGAACCAGAAATCTATTTCCCAGAGCTCAGGACACAGTTTAGGAATCCCATCCCTAATTAATTTACGTAAACCTTTCTTGAACCACTGGTACTTTTGATCTCTACAGTGTCACATTGCAAAGACAACAATTAGAATTAGAACAATTCAACTGCCTGGGATTTTGCTGGCATTTTTTTGTTTCGTTGACCGCACTCTCTCAACACAATCTTTGTATGTAAGAAGAAATGATTTTAAAGAGCATCTTTGTATAGTATTCCTTCAGCAATTTTGGTTCTTTTTTTTTTAATACTAAAATCAATATCAAACCATTCACAAAAATGAAAAGAATTAATAGTTTTAAAATTCTCTCAACTGCCACAAAAATCTAAAGAAATTGAAAATCTAAAACTAACTGAAACAAGCTTGAGAAAGTGATATATAGGTGAGTGTATCACAGCTTTAAACTAATTAAGGTAACACATGAATTTATAGCATATATAATAGATGGCAGCATATACTTTGCAGTTTACTGAGCCCTATCGATAAAACCATCAACATTTTTCACCGAGACAAGGTTTCGTGTTCCTGTTAAACAGTGAACTAAACACACTCCATCTTCCTCTCTAGAACGCAATCATAGCTAGCATTACAATTCTAAAGCTACATTCTTCCCTAAATGCCAACTGTGTACAACGGAGAACCTGTCCACTTGTTTGTTTTTCCATTTAAAGCAAGCAGCAAAACTCTTGTGTCTTCACAGTAAACACAGTAAAAACAATTTGTCAGCTCTTGCAGTTAAACACAAACTATGGACCCTTTACTGTGCACTTTGTGAAACAGCATGTTCTGATCAATCCATCAACACCCAGGATGTTTCAATATTATGAAAAGCTATTTAAGAAAGCTAGATAACATAAGGCATTATTAGCCCTACTCATCTAAAATGAGCATTGAATGAAATTACAAACATCTTTCATTTATAACTCTTTTTCCTCCTCACCCTCTGCCACAAACTTATATTCATGCACACATACACCACTTTTTAACCCTTTTGTCTTTATACTTGCACCCCTTTTTAGCCCTTTTGTTTAACTGATTTTCATGCAACATGAATAAAGCTGTGAAATTTTCTGTTACGAATATCCCAATGGAACCAGAGACAGAAGAAAGCCTAACTGATCCTTTAACTGAATTTTAAATAGGCCATGTCTCCAGCATGCCACTAGTTGTTTTGATGGGGTTTTTTAATTAAAAAAAAAAAAAAAAAAAAAAAGAGAATTCTGAGGTGAAGAATGGACAAGTCAAAGATGCCAGCAAAGATAAAACTCAGCGTGTATATGGAAAACACTGCAGGAGATTTCAGTATGTGTTCTCTTTAAAGCTGCAGACAGAGGTAACATTTTTGCTGGTACCCAGTCTCTGACAATGTCTGAATCATAAGCAGATGTTTTGTTGAAATGTTTTCTTAGCTACTGCATGAATTAACTAAGACTGCACTGAAGAAATCTGAGGACTACTGGCCTTGATAAATAACATGAGACATGAGAAAGATGCTTTCCAATAAAACACAAAGCAAAGTCAAAATTCAAAAGAATTGTGTGACTTATCTCAGATTAAACAATCAGTTTTACAGTCAGTGCAAATGACTGCTCTCTCAAAAATCAGAAGGTGTTTTAGGCTAGCTTTTTTGGGTACTCCTTTAAGTATAAGGAAAAGGTAAAGAGTAAAAGTAATGATATTACACTTCTTAAAAAGGATCCTCTGACACTGGAAGATAGGATCTAAAATGCCTCAAAAAGACCCCAAACATCTGAAAGAGAATGGCCCATATAGTTCCAAGGCAAAGTCAAACAAAGCAACACACAGAGCAACCCTTACAGACAAGACATTCAGTGTTATCTATCAAAAGGTTCAAGAAATGCAACTGACTTCTAATCGTTTGCAAGTACAAACAGAAGAGAAATTGGCAGCACCCCCTCAGATAAATCACTGACTGCAGCAACTAAATGCTGTTGCAGCTTTAATAGTGGTGTAAAAGTCTATGCACTGCCAAACCTGAGTTAACTCTGATTAGTGATTAGAAAACTCACAGACTGCAGATGATAAATAAGAATGAGAAATTTTGCAGAGGCAAATTATCCTTACTAGAGAGTATGCAAATACTATAATGGGGTAAACTTGCTGGAGCCAACACAATTTAACAGTATGGGGAATAAAGGCCACTTGTTACTGGGTTAAAAATGTGACAAACCCTTACATTTACCATGGGGTTTCACTGAGGGCAGAGAACTGGAAAAATTTAAGACAGCGTTTGAGAGTGTATTCCAAGAGCAGCCAAGTATCAAAAAGTGAAGCTAACCCCAAATGTGTGACCTGATAGAAATTTTTTATTTCTTTTGTAGCACAGACTGAAATCTGTTTGAGCAAGACCTCCCAAAATTTGGAAATTTTATTCTGGAAATCACAAAATAAAGAGAAAAGCCAGAATAATAGCTACCATTAGCCTTTAAAAAAGACAAACTTTTACTTATGCTTGAACCTTTCCAAAATAAAATGGATAAGAGAAACAGTCCCTTAAATGAGAAAAGGGTTTATTATGCTAAAAAAGTTTTAAACGGCTGAGAATCTTGTGAACATATAGTAATCAATTTAAAACATATTATATGCCTCTGGAATTTCTTTAAATGAAAAACACCTTAAAATTTTCTAACACCTTTTCTAAAACTCAGCCTTTGTATATCTGATGACTGATACTGAGCCACAGTAGTTCATAAAATTCTAGTTTCAAAAACAATCGCCAAGATTATTTAACCATCTTTCATAGAATTCACACAATGAAAGAGACAAAAAGAATTTTATGCATACAATTCTACATGTTTCTTTTAAAATTTTATCTTTATGAAATTTAGAATCCAGGAGGAAATTCTATAAAATACTTGAGGTTTGGGTGGGTTTTTTGGAATAAATATGGAAAAAACCTGGATTATTAATCTTTTGTTATAATTGTAAAAAGCCAAACATATGTAATTTGTCAAATATTGAGAGAACTGTCATCATGCTGATGCTGTTCATTTGCATTGGTAAAAAGAAATTGTTATGTTGTTACCTTTGTAAGAATAGGAAAATTGTATCTGGCAAAACATTTCCACCCCTGCAACAGAGCAATGGATCATTTCCACCAATGTAAGGCAAAGTTAGATATCCCATTAACATAGGCAAAGCAGCTACACATCATCACACTGAGTTCATGGTCAAAAGGAAACATGTACTATGTGCAATTTAATGGGTAACAGAATGTAATATGTGACTTTATCAACTGCTTAATTTAGTTTTGTTCTTGTTAGCTTGAACAAGAGCAGAAAAGGAAAGTAGCTCAACTGCTCAATTGCAAAGAGATAATAAGAAAGAAAATGCAGTCACTTGATCAAGCACAGATACTACCGCCACAAAATTAGTAAAACTGAAACACAGCACCACCAAGCTACAAGTTAAACCAAAATTGTAAAAGCTGGGAGTTGTGTTCAATGGAACATTGATGGCATTTCCTAAGATGTCTTCTATTATTCATCTTTCCCAGTAGCTAACCATTCTCATGGTGTGAAAAATTCTTAATGGTCATGATTTTTAAAAGTTTAGGTTTGAAAGAAAAATTTATTATTCCTAAACAGAGAGATAAAAACAATTAATAGAGAAATTTCATATTTTGCATCTGTTCTGGGTGATTCCCTTCACTGATTATATTGTCAAATGTAATATTTTACTTGTAAAAGAAAAACCAAATCCGCAATATTTTTTCCTCGATAAGTGCATATGGTGGCACCTCCAGTTTAACCATCAGAGACTAGAAAAGTAAAACCAGTGTTCAGTAATAATCGTTAATTGTTTGCAAAGTTTCCTTTTTTCCCCTAACTCCAGTGATGTCACAAGAGCTGTATAGTGCATTACCCACAGTATCTCAAAAACATAGCTCATGAAGCCCAAGTAGCAAATACTACTTTGTTCCATCTAAAGAAAAGTTCAGTAACACAAAACCAGCACTATTATAATTCACAGTTAGTACAAACCTAGCAGTGAAATTTCATAATGATGTTAAATTGTTTTTCTGTCATAGATATGGCACATTGATTTTTTTTCCCTTGATCCCAAGGAAATGAGGATTATAACTACATGCTGTTTATCTCCTCCAATTGCTTTGGAACACACTTATCAATTTTAACAAAATTTGACAGAGGGATATGGCCTCAGAGATATTATGTTCCCAAAAGTTTTGTGACACTAAACAGATGGGAAGAGGAAAGAGATATTTATGTAATCACATTACACATTCCACTGAGAAAGCAGCTTCAGAGTATACATATGCTTTCTTAAAATGCAGACTAATTCCAGGAAAGAGAACTTATGTCCCAAACAAATAAAAAACTTGAGACAAAGCATGTAAGCAGACATAAAACATACATACACAGGCAAACACCTTCCTAGTTCAGGTGGTTATGAGGTTAACTTGTTATGAAGGAGAGGCAGCAGTGGAGACATCATGTTTATTTGTTGTCTCCTACCTGACTTTGGAGATTTTCAGTTCCTAGCAAGTCTGACCACTTCAGTGGTAGCGATAACACTGGCAGGTTACAATTCATGATTCATGAGTGCTGTTCTGCAATATCACTGGGGTAAACACAGATCAGAACAGGGTCCTTTTTCATTTCAGATTAGTCTTTTTTACAGCTGTATTCTGGTATCTTTCAAATTGTTTTTCGCTAACTCTGCAGGACTTCAGCAGCAGATGACTATTTCCAGTGTTTACAGTACACTGTAAGAAAGTGTCAACTTTGCATTCTTTTACCCTCCTCTTTCTGAGGTAACTGACTAATAGTGCTAGTCACAATTTCTGTGAAGCTATTTTAATATATACTAT